>JAHZMX010000464.1:0-11151 GCA_027743895.1 Seira musarum
CTTAAATTGAGCAGCTAAGAAATGACTTAACAATGAAAAAATGGCAGGTTTCTGTGATGCCAAGTCCAATGGCGATTCATCCGCGAATTTCCTGTTTAAATAAAGTAACGAATTAAAATATGAACTTTTATCCAACATAAAATATAAGCTCTTTCCTTTCTCAAAAATAAATTACCCCTTCTCCGCTTTGATCAATGGCGATGCGTTTGATTTCAACAAAATCTGAACAATATCTGTGTCACCTCTGTCCACTGCATCATGCAATGGCGTCACACCTTCAGCAGTTTCACAGTTGACATCAGCGCCTTTATCTATACCAAATGTTAATTACAGTTCGACAAATATGATAACTTGATGAGATAAGACTACATCATTTCAAAGATAAATCTTTACCAATTAAATACTTTACTGTCTCTGCATTTCCAAAAGAAACAGCCCAATGAAGTACTGAATTCTTCTTCTCGTCACAATCCCACGAATTGATGTCAACGCCAGCTTTAATGAGTTGGTCCATTCGAGCAATACTACAGGAATGAATATGGGCAATTTTAACTTTTATTGAAATAAAATAAGATTTTGTTATACATCACGCTTACTTGGTTAAACACTTACTCAGATTTCGCAGCACTTCGTAATAATTCTTCTACATAAACTTGCTGTTAGAATATTGGAAGTGAAATACACATTTAAAAAATGACTTCTAAATAATAGCTCTTACTGCCATTTTTGCAATTATCTTATAGAACATTTCAGTCACCTGCATTGAATCTGTGGCCACCATTTCATAAGCGTTTTCGCCTTGCTTGTTTTCTATCAATGGATTAGCTCCAGCCGTAAGAAGGGCTCGAACAACGTCCTGGTAAAGAAATACAGCGTATTGTACAGTTAAATCGTTGTCGATTGTGGCAATACAATCTTTACCTGCTGTCCCAATTTCGTTGAAAGGTGTAAAAACGTCCCTTCTTCTACAACCAAATCACCCAAGATCTTCTCTCTTAACGTTATCCCGTCATCGGCATCTGGATAATAAAAAATGTTAGTTATCTTTTAAGATAATTTACATCTGAAAACACTCCATTAATTATTTTTATAAGAGTAAGTTTTACATTTCTGTGAGTGTTCCAGAACATTATTTAACACATCTGTACGCCCGATCGTAACAGCTCGCTTCACTTCATTAATGACTTCATCCATTTTCCATCTGTAAGATCACAGCTCGCACCTGTCACCTAATTGTAGATTTCACTCAATTCACTCACTTTGAAATAAATATTATATCGTTTTTACTATCAAATTATCAAATAAGACCTAATTGTTGCTTGGCCAAGCTAAAACTTTTATTTGCATTTCACTTATGACATACATATTTCGCAAATAATTGTGCACTTTGTTTACCTAAGCTCAATATTAATCAATCAGGATGAGTATGAACCGCGAACAAATGGCAACTAGTTTTAATCTTAAGTCATTTATTGCCAGACTTCAGACTAGACCACTGACGTGTTTAACATTTATGAGCAGAACAAATTAAGCTCCGATACGGCATTAGATGCAGATGTGCTTGGCTTTAAAAATGAGCATTTAATAATTTAGATTTCTGAAGCCATCATTATATGCGTGGTCGCGATTCGCGATAATTTTTTTAGGCCTGCTGCTGTCAACGTCGACAAAAAAAACACCTCACATTCTCACAATGCACTAGGCCATGCCAATGCCAAACGTCATCTGGTTTAGGAGTTGAGTTGATTGTTTATGTTTTGCTACTCAACTCCATGCAGTTCAAATGCAGATGCTTTCACGCAATAAAAAAGGTTGGTCTCATTCATACGATGAAAGTAAAGCATTGATAACTAATAACACAGGCAAAGTAGGTACTCAAGAATCGTGACTAATGATGGTAGCATTAATTGTGACAACTGACAAATTCCGTCGTACATAATTTTCATGGTTTTTTACTCCGCCTGTCCAATAATTCCAAATCTAATTACCTCCAGATGTACGTTTTTCATTCGTGAGTTGTGATTGTGAGCTTGGTGAAGTAGGGAAAGTCAATTCAATAGTTCGGGAATTAGTTACCCCTGAAGTTTAACAGAGATCATCAGATTAACATTACTAGCAAAGCTAATTAATAGCAGATTGCAATATTTCATGTAACATGAATATATGACTTTTTTAAGTTTGTCGAAATTGATTTGGAGTAAAGTAGGTCAGTGATATGATGCCGACTATTGCCATTGGTGTTGGTGTTTGTGCTTATCTTCTGCCGTAGATGCTACTATGACCGACAGTAAGCAAACATGGCTAAGCGAGTCAAAGAAAATAACTCATGGATTCGAACTTTTGAAGTCTCGGATCCAACTAGACATAGGAAAGGGTTTACGGTGTACAAAGTTACCTCGACGGTAAGTTTCCAGTTGTATTAAAAGTTGGATTCCTTACGATTTGCCCTTGTTTTGAGTCAGTTATCTTGTTTTTCCAGGTATTCCCAACTTTATTTCCCGAGGGCGCGACTCAGATAACTGTGTGGAAACGTTACAGTGACTTTCGGTTAGAGTTTTATCAATATTTATTTCGTTTCTTTCATTTCATATGCCTTTCTTGCAAACGATTAATTATCCATTCATTTTAATTTAGGAAACTTCACAAAGAGCTAGAACAAATTTTTAAACAGCTACATTTAAAAGGTCAATTCCCAGCTTTTCCTAAAGCCAAAGTCTTTGGAAGATTTGAACACGAAGTTATTGAAGAAAGGAGAATTGCAGCGGTGGGCTTGTTGGATTTCACGGCAAAACACACTCAACTCTTTACCAGCAAGGCATTTGTTCAATTCTTTGAGGTACGATTGAATATTTTATGTTTTTGTGACGAAAGTGAATCTAATGATTTCTTTCTGTTTCAGAATGGATATAAATCTGAAGACTTTATCGGTAGCATATTATTTAGTCAGGATAAAAATGGGAAGCATGAACCTCCGACCACAGTTCTCCAGGAAAAATGTGATATAGATGTCCCGTGTTTGGAACCGGAAAAGTAAACACGAAGATAACCATGATTCACATAGGGTCTGGACTAAAGCAACAACAGAAGAAGATAACCTTTCGTTGTCTTTATCATCCTTGTCATCTAGTTTATCGCCAGACAATCCAGAGACTACTACTACGCCTTGTCAAAATGGAGACATTTCACATCTTCCCTCTTCATCGTCATCAGTTAACGGCCATGATAACAAATCAAATGGTACCCCAACCAAGGCTTTGGCCATTCCATCTCTTTCCACGCCGACGTCGTCTTTGAATATCGATGTCTCCAAAGAGGTGGAACGGAATAAAGCAAAAGATACTCATACGACGCCAGCACTTTCTAGTCTAACAGACACTGTTGACAGTGTCATGTACTCATCATCAGAAGCGTGAGTTTGATTTTAATAAACAAGTGACGTAGTTAGTATATTTTATGCACGGATGTAATCTGATTTGATCTATATACAGCTCTACTTCACGGGGGAAAGGAATTGTAAGAAGTTCCACGGTTACAGACGACTTGAGTTCTTATTTTGAAGACGAATTTGAGGATGCAGCATTCCTATTTCCAGCTGGATCGTGTGCTTCCCTTGATGCACTTCCTGGATTCCATCCGTCGGGCGATGACACTGACTCACATTCAGTTAGCAGCAAGACGTCTTCAACGTCCAATAGAACTGGATTGTTTTCTTTGTCAAAGAAAAAGAATGGATTTGGCTTTTTCGACTTTTTACCCCTTTTTCCAAAAAAGTCAAAGAAACCAGAGAAAAAGAAAGACGAAGGACTTGCAAAAAAGAGCGACATTGACAAGCTTTCAGTAGGGTATATATGCGAGGCTGCTGGCCATTTTGCAGTGGCTCAGTTTCACGAATCAAATATGGAGTATGGAGATGCTTTTGCAGCTTACAAAGAAGGAATCAGGGTTCTTCTTGCGGGCGCCCAGGGTGTGTACAATTAAAGTTTAAGATTCTTTTTTATATTTATCCGGTTTCTTCCTAGTACAGTTATTTATTTTATCTCAGAGGACAATGATCGTGACCGAAAAATACTCGCCAAAAATAAGCTTGAAAAATATCTAAGTCGTGCGGAGTCCTTAAAGGATACATTCCTCTCACCCCCAGGAACTCTCGATGAGGGCACCGGTGGAATTTCGCCGGTGTTTTCTTCTCCAAACAAGAAGGCCAAGGTAAGAATGAATAAAATAATTGTTTTATTTCTCATTTCAGTAAGAATAATTAAAAAATTATGGAACGATTACAGTGCCTTTCTTCATTAAACAAATCTAATGCGAGTTCAAGTCAACCATTAAATGGACGTTCCTTGTTATCCAGTTTGGAAGAACTGAGAATGTTCAAAGTAGTTGCACGAAAGTCCTTGGAAGAGCAACGTTTTAATTGTAATGAATCCAGAAGAAGAGACTCCAAAATGTTATGCTGCAAAAGTATGTTCCTAATGAAGTTATTTATGCATTCAAACATCAAAAATGAAATATCCTTTCAATTAACTTGAACTTTATTTATCCGTTTTAATTCAGGTTTTATGGAAATCTCCTTGTGTCATATATGCTGACAAGCCTACGATAATACCCTGCCGAATTCCATTTATGGTCAAACTGCTGAAATGGTTTGAGACTTCCGACAAAATCATATTGCTTCTAGAGTATGTAGGGGGAGGTAGACTCGTTGACTTTGTTACTAACTACCAATCGAAGAGGATAAGTTTTGTGATGCCTCCAGATGAATCGACCCCAGTTGATGATCCGCCAGTTGAGGAATTAGTACAGCAACTGACCGAAGGAATTACAGACATATCCGTCGGGTGTAAATCCGACAAAGTCGTTGAAGAGACTGAAGTAAAAGATTTATCGATTGTTTTGGAAGATCCACAACAACTGTCTGAAGTTCCTTTCGTGATGCCAACATTGATTGAACCTAATGTTGGGGAGACGAACCCGGCCGAGTCTACTGAAGCTTCTACTGAAAACGATTGTCCTGCTGGATCGATTCCTCCTCCAGTAACCCCAATTCCCTTAGATAACTCAAACGGTGATTCCTACTTGCGTGAGACTGACCAAAACGCTGATGAAGTGAATGCTGACTTGTTAGAAGTTCGAAAACTGCTTGAAGATTCGAAAGCATTGCTATTGAATGTCACAAAAACTCTTGAAGAAGGCAACTGTCCACAAAAGTTGTCAAAATCTCTTTCTAATAATAGCAATGCCGATGAACAACTGGTGGGTGCTTCCTCTGAAACTTCCGTCCTAAAAAGTGCTAAGCATTCTTCCATTGGCCCTGAACTAACCAGCCTTCAAGAACAAAGTGCCGAAAGTAACCCTTCTCACACCAAAGATTCGACACCTAAAGAACCTGAAGATTCAAACGAGAACCAGATGCCAAAGAGAATGGTCCCGGAAGGATGTATCCGAGAATGGGCAGCAGAACTAGTCCAAGCTTTAGAATCATTACACGATTCAGGAATTACGTATGGGTAAGTAATTATAATTTATTTCACTCTCTATCTGATAGTCGTGAAATAATTAAATTTTATATTTAAACAGTGACTTAGATTTAAATGATATACTTTTGGGAGAAAATGGCCACATCTCTTTACGTTACAAATGCCTTTGGAAAGAGATCGACGATCCTTTTTCCAGTAATCCTTACATGGCCCCGGAAGTTCGATATTCCATTGGCGTACCGCTTTGGAAAATTCATCCTTCTGCCGACTGGTGGAGTTTGGGAGCAATTTTGTTTTGGTTGTTTACTGGCCAGGTAAGATTAGGCTAAATATAAAATAAATTTCTAAACGACACTTGTGATTAAAAACTGTATTACTTACCAAGTTTAAAATAATTTATTCCTCTTTTACCAATCAACTTGAAGACCTTTCACTCTGCACATCCTGAAGGTATTTTCCCGGAAATGGTAATCAAAGTTCCGGACACAGCTTTAAATGGAAGCGCAATCTCTAGAAGTGCACAAACACTTCTCTCAGAAGTAAGTTGTATAACATGCAATTTTCAAGTTTTGTAAAATTATTCCGATGTTAATTCATGATTCAAATGTTTTCAGCTTCTGCAATTTACACCCGAATTGCGTTTAGGATACTATGGGGCTGCAGAAATCAAAACTCATCCATTTTTTGAAGGGTTTGATTGGGATAAAGCGACTGATGAACTCCGGACAGGATCAGGAGAAAAATAATTTGACTGATATAAAATATGCATCTTGACTACTTTCTCTCGCCACCGAATTCACAAATGAAACTCTTTGGATTTAGTAAGATTAAAATCGAAAATGAATTGTTTGAAGTAGAATTCTTAGTTATTGCTGTTATTTTGCGAACCTATGATTAAACACAAATCCACAAACTCGTAAATCCTAACACATAGTTTAGTTCTTGTTCAACCAAAGAAGAAAATCAAATCGTGTTAAACTTAATTATGACTACGACCAAAATTTCATTCAAGTCAGACTGTGATTCTTTCTTTTTATAAATGGTATGGGTTGATGACGAAATAAAATAATTATTTATTGATGCAACTGAAATAATGTGTTGACTACTGCCCACTGCATTAGCATTAGCCATGGGAATTCATGCCATTCTTGAGATGAAAACTGTCTCGATAGTTTCCATTGTTACCACAGAAGACCACCAATTGCATTCTGGGCATTTAAAATTTGTCTTCAGAAAACTTGTCCTAATTTCTTGATCCTGTATGTATGTATCACACTAAAACTATTTAACTGGCCTCTGAACTTTCTGGGCCATTACTCTTGAAAATGTTGTTCCCAAAGTTTGCATTTGTTGTTATCCTTATAAGTCTCCTAGACAAGGCCCTTGCTCAACAGACCTTCGAAAGTCGCGGAAAAAACTATCACGCCAAGGTTTTGATTCACCGCAGTCCACCACTTGGTGGGCCACAGCCAAGATCTGATGTGCGCATCTCCAGCAATGACGTCAACGGTCAAGTCCCAAATAGACAGGAAGGCGATCCAAGACAAGAACGCCGAGCTCCGTGGAAGCAAGGAAATCGAATCACCAAACAGGAGGTTATACAAAACATCGTGCGCGTTGGTGCCATAATACCCAATAACATTTTTCCCATCATTGATTACTTTGATTATTATGAATGAATCTTTAAAACTTTCATGTTCACTTTAAAAGGGTCTTCTCAGCAATAAAAGAGCGAGACTTGAGGAAATAGAAAAGAAGAATCGGGAAAGGCATGAGCGCTTGGTGCGCAAAGCTAGGGTACTGGATTAATTTATTTATCATTTGGAGAATTTACTTCACATACAATGCAGTTTAATGACATAACTTTAACTTTTGCAGAAGCCTCATAAGATCGCCCAACCACTTCCTCCTCAATCCCCAAACCGAATTGCACCACCTGCGCCTGAACCTTTACCTGTCCCTCCACAAAACATGCCAATTCCCCGCAATCAAGTTTTCGATTCATGGAGATCCGATTCGCGAGCAGCTCCCGTGGTGCGTGGTCGAACTCGAAATCAGCGTTCTAAGAAAGTGAGATCGGCAAAGCGTTCAGTTGAGGCTTAGATTCTGAACTTGATTTCCCAATACTTCCCAATCCCGACTCACAAATACTTTCCGGACCCTTAGAAATGTATAGTGTAGAAATGATCAGAAAATCATGTAAAAAATTTTTGTTACAGTAATTCCGAACCAAATTATCATCATTATGTTTGTATTTGACATGAATTTTCAAAAATGCAACTAAATATTTGTTGAATAAAATGACGCAAAACGTTTCTGAAAAACCCAAACAGTGTCCAACCGATTAGTTTCTTAAAGTATTTGGGGCATTGTGAGATAATGCTTCTTGAATTAGCTTTGAACAAGTGTGTTTTTTAAAATTCTACCTTCATTTCATTAATCAAAACTTAAAGCATCCAATTCTCAAATTATCCAGAGGTAGATTTTAAAATATGTTAACTTTCTCGAAATAACCTCATATTTTGATCATAGTTTGTTCAATTCCCTCATTCATAGATGAATAATATCAATTAATTTTTTCATCTAAAAGCATGAGCAACTGGGGCAAGTTGCAATCCCAGCCATAAAATGTGAAAATAGAATTAGGACAGGTTTGCCCATTGTTTGTTACTTTCATTTCTCTTTTGTTGGATAGAGAATAGTAGTGAGTGAGTCGGTATCCTCTAAAACTATAAACTAATTTTTAATCGTGAGAAAGAACAAGCAAAACAAGATCTAAAATGTTATTATCCTTCTCTCACACTCATAAACTCAGAGAATCTAATGAAATTCCTTTGAAAAAAAAGTGGAACACACACCTCCTTTCTTTACTTACACCGTATCGTGTGAAGTCCCATGTCTTTTCTTCTTCTTGTCTCATCCTCTAATTTTCATTCATTAATCCAGTGTCTCCTAAAAGCAAATTTTGGAAGCCTTTACCTACTTTCACTCGTATCGCCTCGCGACATTAATTTTCATGTGTCCGCTACGGATGCCATATATTTGGTAAGGCTCGCACAGAATCCTGAGTTGTTTTCACATATTTTTTTCTCTCTCTCTCTAAAAACATCTTTGATGATATCTTTCCCAATGCCGAACCAAGTTTTAGTTTTTAGTCCTTATTTGTTCAGGAAAACTCGTTCATGTACCTTAAAAGACTTGACTCTGTTCTCTGTTTAATGCATAGTGTTATGCTTATGCTCCTAGTTTGTTTCATTGAATGAAGAAGATGAAAAACTTATCTGATATTGGATTTTGTCCTTTAACAGTCTCCGCTTTTCGTGTAAACTTCCTTAATAACTTGAGTTAATCAAACAAGAAGTTCTTCTCCAGAGAGAGAGAGAGAGAGCTTTAACTTGTGAAGAAGAAATGGCAACTATCGCTCTTCCGGTTTACCCTCTTCACTCCATTTACTCCTCTTTACCTTTAAATTGGCCACGGTTGTTTGGTATGCATGATACGCAGTCACTTTTTAATATCCCATTTTACTATTTCCCATCTTTTGCACATGTTGTTGTCGTTGTCCTTGTCTTTGTCATTGTGTCACAAAATTTTTGGACAGATGCTTTACAAGAAGAAAAAATCTACCCCAAACCAAAAACTTTTTTTTTACTTCTCAGGCTTTACAACTACAACTTTTTGTCATCTAGTCAATTTATCTAAAGATTTTTTCGGAGATGAAAATTCCTTCCAGGAAAAGTTAGTACTATACGTAGTATAGCAAGAATATTTAGCTAGCGCTACTGTAGTAATAATGACTGTGTAATAGTGTGTGATGTGATGATGAAGTTGTTCGACTTTGGGTATTATTAATGTTGATAATGGTTTGTCAATCTCAATCTCGATGTCCTCAAACTTTTTTTTCAATTAAGGTTGAACCAAAGTTCATTGCATAGAATAGTTAAGGAAGTTATAGTTATGAAAGTTGCTGTTATGTAACTATCTAAAATGAAAAGGACATGCTATTATGTGGCTCTTGGATAAATCTGAGGGCATGTTCAATGTTCATTCATTGATATGCATGACAAGGACAAGGCGACGTTATCGTTCCATTGGGGTAAAATCAGATTAAAATGTCGTTTATATCCGAGGACGTTGATGATCTTGCTTGATATACAAAAAAGTCACCTATTTCATTTTATTACACATCTCCGTCGTTATCATCGTCATCGATGTAATGCTGTCATAAACAATCAAATCCATGAAAAAAAGTTTTTAAAGGGGTTAACAAGTCTTCTATGAGCCATGTCATGTAAACACATTTAAGCATGTACACATATTGGCCATTTATTGCATCCAAAAATGAGTTTTTACTTGTGGTAGTTCAGTATCTCTATCTACATAACTTTTGGAGCTGGTTATTTCATAAAACTCATATTATCCAGGAAAATTAAGTAGTCCGGAAGTTCCCTTCCACTTTTTATAGCTTGTCAGAATTGGGTATCCTATAAAAATCCGCTTGAGAACAGTTTCAGTTGCTCAACTTTTTTTTAAAGGCAGAGATTTTAATGACTTGATCGTCAAAAAATGTGCTGCCCTTGCTTTGCTTCTTGTCTCCAATTTACCACTACTACTACTACTACCAGTTTTTTCAGCAACACCAGAACAGAAGCCCAGTTCCATTCCAGTGGAACACGACATTGAAATTTACAAGATAGGACACGACATATTTTTCATGGGTGGACATGCTGAAATGAAATCATTGTAAACGTGGCCATTACATTTTTAAGTGTATGAAATGAAGTCACACTACTACAATTTCATTTCGCCATTATCCTCTCATATTTTCTGCAGTTTAAGCACTTTTTTACCGTTACTCTTTTGTAAATAACTGACTTCTACAATGTCGTTTTTCAAGCCATCATCATCATTCCTTATTCCTTTACTACTCTTTACTCCGCATGACCAAAGTAAAAAAAGTCGTGTGAAGTGTGGAGCTTAGCCTGGCCCTGGAAGACTTTTTTATGACAAGAAGCTAACTCCCGCCTCTCATATTCTCTTTAAATAACTGTCATTTGTCTTTCCATGCTCCAAGTCTGGCCTGGCCTGGTTTGGTCTTTTAACAGGGATGATTCTACTCGAGATTTTAAACAGAAGAGGTAAGTAAATCCAAAGGAAGATGAAAGAAAAAGAAGAATGATGTCATGTTTGTCTCATTTATCCTACCAAATACGCTTGTTCTGGTGCTCACTTACTCGCTGGGGCATCTAGATAAAGCATTATTACATTCACTCTACTCCCATCATTCCGATTTTTTACACTTTTTCTGTTGTTCACAACATTTCATTTTTCATTTTACAGTGGGAAACAAGTAATCTATCTTTCCTATTGAACTATAACTGAACGGATAGCGGTAAAAAATGGTGTTGTATAAGGAATACCTTCTTCTTTCTATTCAGTCCTCACGTCACATCTCTACTCTGTCGGTTTTTGTGAGTGCTGATGCACTATAAACGGTTTAGATGATTCAAGTCAACTTTATGCGTTTTTCCTCGTTTTATGAGGTTCATTAAATTAAATGGTTGAAAGCCTTGTCACCCTCATTTCATTTCATTTTTAGGAGGAGAAGGATGGATGTTCTCTGATGTGACGCTTGTTCTTCTTATGTGTTGTCGTTGTCATTATTGTCCTTAGC
>JAHZMX010000465.1:0-17733 GCA_027743895.1 Seira musarum
GAAAAGAGGAATGCAACTCTCGTTTCACAGTCCAATGTTTTATTTTAATGTGGAACTACGGACTGTATTATTGCTACTTTCTTCTGACAGTGGCCATCAATAAACATGACTAGTAAATGAATAATAATTGACTGTGTCATCATTTCGTTCGGTAACTGACCATGCGGCTGTCATTTGCTTGACATGATCTCTTCCCACCGAGTCTAAGAGAGACATGCATAAATATAAATATGTACATTAGAAACAGCCTACAGCCACGCTCGATTTCTCCGTGATTAATATTTGATAATAGGCAAAATGAAATATACAAAATCTTGCTTAAAGAAAACTTTAATTTCAGCCAAACTTGTGAAAAGACAAGTTATTGCTGATAATTCATGTCCAACAGATTGCAATGCATATTACTCTGGTGTTAGGGCACACACAAATAATTGAGATTAAAGGTAGCGAGAATGATTGCCTTTCATGTCTGACCTTTAAGCCGGGCGAAATAATGCTTGTTTTTTAGTCAACTTCAGCGTGTAAACAAAATTTATTTGAGCCAAACAAAAGAGGTTTAAAAAACGTAAAAATAGTACGCCCACACTGACACATAATATATAATAAATAAATACATAATGTGCAATAATATGTATTAAACTACCGACCGCACAAAAATACAAGCCTGCTCATTTGGGCATGACTTTTATCCATGAAACCTAACGAGGTAGGACACACAAATATTGAGATTAAAGGTAGCGAGAATGATTGCCTTTCATGTCTGACCTTTAAGCCGGGCGAAATAATGCTTGTTTTTTAGTCAACTTGAGCGTGTAAACAAAATTTTTTTGAGCCAAACAAAAGAGGTTTAAAAAAACGTAAAAATAGTACGCCCACTATGACACATAATATATAATAAATAAATACATAATGTGCAATAATATGTATTAAACTACCGACCGCACAAAAATACAAGCCTGCTCATTTGGGCATGACTTTTATCCATGAAACCTAACGACAAGTATAAATATAGATAGAGGGGCTTGGCTGTCAATAATGTTTTCGCCCTTCTAAGAATTTACTTATTTTTGGAGGCGGGATTGCTCCCGAACATGAACTATGTAATAAAATGGTCTTGAATAATTTATTAAAAATATGTTTGTACTTCGAAACAAACTTGACCAAAGTTGCTTGAAAAATGCTGTGCAAGCATTGTTTACATTCTCATGACTCTTGGTAAGCAGAAATGACATGACGCTTGAATGCATCTCTTCCTGCGTGTTTCATAGTCAAAGATCATTTCGTTTGTCCCGCAAAGAACCCACAATACAATCCTCGTCTGGTCTGCAAAAGAGTATGAAATATTAATGGGAAAGTACCTATTACTATTTTCACGCAGCAAGCAAACCATAAACCGTACAAGTAGATTTAATTAATAGATGTAAGTATTTGGCATGATGCAATTGGGTTTTCAGGTAAAAAATGAGTTATTTTTTCTAAAGAACTGAGTTTTTTCATGACTCATCACGGGCATAAAAATATGATGAACACAATGTGTTAAACTCACCTATTTCGATTTATTTTAGGTCCGCGAACTGTTTCAGTAAACACGGTAAATATATACATAATAACAACGTCCATCAAGCTACCAACAAAAATAAACGCATCCCATTTGAATTTTTTTTCACTTATTTTTCGCTTATACAAGGTAAACCTAAATGTTTCATAGTTTTTGCGGACGGTTTTGTAAATCATTTACATTGTTTGCTCGCATTAAGTATGACGAATGTTTACTTTCATGAAATTATGGTTCCTCCGCGGTAAATTGTAGACCTAACACGCGCTATTTGAACAATTGCGGTTAGCGCATGTATACCTAGGTATTACAAGGTAAAATTATTAGCGTGCTAAAATGCCTAATACTTCTTGTTTGCAAGATGTTTTCATGCTCATGTCATATTACATTTTACATGACGCCCTCGAAGTCAGGAATGAAGATAATTCAAAGGCCAGCATGGTTTGGTGAGTGAAAGAAAGCACAAAATTTAGTGAGCCAATTTGAAAGATTTATGATAGAAATTCTGAATTCAAGATGCAAAAAAATATGCAGGTTTCTAAGCATTTGGTGCTCTATATTATGGAAGTATATCATTCTGACATTACTCCTATTTGGTTTGAAGTTATGAGAAAATGTAGCTGATTCAAAGAAAACTGAGCAATATGTGGAAGCTGTTTAGAATGATAATGATGGTAGGGGTTCAAGACAATGAAAATATAACATTCTCTATTACGATGTGATCGCTAGACTAGAAATATACATTGGACTGTGAACTCAATTTCCACTAACTTCTACGAATTAAACTCCTATCATCTTCTAACATTTTTGAGACACAAGTAATGAGCTTCTATTTTGCTTAAATTACCTAGCTGAAAATAATGTGGTTTTCGCTTTTCTTGGAAAATATCCAATTTGAAGGATCAACTGCCCGACTGGTCACCTAAAGACAAGACAATGAAAATATAACATTCTCTATTACCTTGTGATCGCTAGACTAGAAATATACATTGGACTGTGAACTCAATTTCCACTAACTTCTACGAATTAAACTCCTATCATCTTTTAACATTTTTGAGACACAAGTAATGAGCTTCTATTTTGCTTAAATTAGCTGAAAATAATATGGTTTTCGCTTTTCTTGGAAAATATCCAATTTGAAGGATCAACTGCCCGACTGGTCACCTAAAGCATGTCGAAAGGGACAGCGGAATACAGAAGCATCAAATGCTTTTTCGATGTCGTGAAATCATGTTATAAACTCAGGAAGAACGTGCGTTATCGCAAAAATCTCTGAGTCAATAGTTATTTACAAGAGTCACTCTTTCTTTTGATCGAGTACGGCAAGAAACCTGAGTGACTATTGTTCTTCATACAAAGCTAATATTTCCGCGAATTGAAAAGACTCACCCGAGACAAAATTCAATCCAGGAGATGGGAAAATTCCCTTAAAAGAAATCAAATTATTGTGGAAAGATGAAATGTCAAGTTGCTCTCTTCTTTTCTCAGAAGTTTCTGTCGTCATCATTCTATCAACTTCAGCTAAGTTAACGCAATTTTGTTCGTGGTTTTAGGCTCATGCATCATATTATGTTTTTCTACGAAGCAATTCTTCCTTACAAAATCTGAGCATTTACACAATCGAATGTAAAATGTAACCTACGTTTACGACAATAAAAGCTCCTAAAATCGGTAAAATTACAATTTGTGCACGCGTAGTAGACTCTATGAAAGTAATCGAAAAAATAATTAGATATTTCTACCGAGGTAGAAGATTTTACAAAAAATCATGTCATTAGTCATTAGTATGGAAAGGTTAAAATTTTCATACAACCAAACAACATTAGCAAACTTACCTAAGCACTTTCTACAAAATGACGTTTTCTTTCATCTCAAGAAACTCGTTATATTTCTCCCATCTTCACAAAATGTTTGCGATCTTTAAAAGAGAAGCATAATACGGAGCTGGTATTGACTCAATATCTGGTACGATATCAAGAAAATCTAATCTGTGTCCTTCTCTTTGCCCGAACCAACGGAACAGCTCCTCTCTTTTAATAAAATACAATGAATTATGAGTGACAAGGCAAATTGACAGCGTAACTTGTTTGACGTCCTTCATGTTCTTTAGACTCAATATTATTTCATAAAATTTCGTACATCATTTCATTTTGCGCACTTATAACTTTGCTCTCTCAAGGACAAAAGGAGTAGTTAATATCCAAAAATATTATATACACATAATACATAATAGCTTTATCAATTAAGGACTCTTGAATTGGTACGTGGCACATGATAAATATTCTTAATTAAAAACTTAATTTGGCTTTGAAATGCTCCATGCAATCCTTTTAAAGCGCGTATTTCTAGTATTTCTTTTCTTTGGTGCTGATGGAGGAAACGTGTAACGCAACATTCATGAACTTTAAAATTTTTCGGGAATGATGAAATAACACTCGTAAGTTACATGGCAGTGTCAGCAATATTTATCTTCTGTCAATGAAATACGAAGCACTCACACATTCTCAATGGCAAAATATGGGCTTAATTTACGAAAGTATTCTGTAAATATTTTCATGTTGAGGGTGACGTGATGAATGAGTCCGATTGTCTGTTATTGATTGGAATTCAACGGCTGTAAAAGAGTAACTACTGCACAATAAATGTATAATTTCCGGAAACACTTCTGTTTGGCGACACTAGCGCGCTCAGAAAGTAGCTCCTTAGCTGAAGACATACCCTCCGGAAGAAAATTATAGGTTGGTGGAAAACTAGTAAAATTGCAGACTCAAAGCTCTTTTTCATGAATAACTGACACAAACAGAGAAATGGTTTAAGAAGGTTAATAAGTTATTCATTGGAATGATGACGACGAGAAGAACGCGAAGGAAGGAAGAGGAGCATTGTGAAAACGCGTGTGTTTGTGTGTAATGACTGTGATGGAAATGCAGTGGCTTAGAAGAGAAGAATGGGAGTAAAAGCTACATGCTACCGCTTGCTGGCTTGTCTTTTCACAGGTTTTGCATATCTAGTGAAATCGTAACAACCTTGTCTTCTTATGTCACTCTTCTTCTTCTACAGAAGTTGTGGCAGCAAGAGAAAGCAGAGAAAATTGTTCACCTGGATTGTACTTTGTAGTAACAGCAAAGACCAGGAGCAAATGCACACATTATTTGGTAATACGAAACACTGACGTTATTTTACCACGTTTTTTATTCAATTCAGCTATTTTATTTGCGTTGTTGGATGGCTCACTTGAGTGAATGAGTACGGAATGAAAATGGGATAATAATGGAGAAAAAATTGTATTGCTATTTGCTATTTTTGATAGTGTTTGGAAGCTCACACGAAGAAGTTGTATTATTTTGTGGTGAACTTATTTATAAAGAGATAAAACCCTTTTTTTTCTGATGCCTACGAGGACTACATCAGTGGTGCTCCTTGTCCTGTCATTCAAGTCAAGTGGGAAAAGACAAGAATTTTTTCCGGCTATCGTAATATTTTTCGCTCATACTGCCATGTCTCGGAAGCACATACCATAAAACAAGATATTTGTCGGTAGAAACTCTTGTATCTTCCATGATTATTATTACAAAACGCAAGAACTATGACGTGCAATAAAATGGGTGCTTCAAGACGTTATGTGCGTTGCTTTTCAGATCGGGAAAGAAATGGCAGCAGGTCAGGAGAAAGACAACAATGTAAAAATTTAGCAATTGCAGAAAGCACCATATATTATACCACTCTTCCATATGAAACGGAACTTCCTCACATGAAATTCATTTAATGTTCCAAAGGCACAATACACCGTAAATGCGTATCTTTACAAAATTTATGGAAAGGAAGAAAGTTACTTGTCGTGAAAGTTATTATAACTATTAAAGCCATTACTGCCAGTCACCTCATTGTGATTCTGCTTGCTGAAAGGTCATACCAATAAAATTGGAAATTTTCACCGAAGCAAATGTTTTTGCGCTTTGCTGTGCAGAATAATAAGTGTCAATATTGACTTCGGACTTACGTTTTAAAAGTCATGCATAGATGCGTTCCAATGACTTCTTTCACCTTGTCCTAACAATAAACTCACCGAGGAATTGTGGCAGGAGCCAATCAAAGCAGTGTTGCCGTTGAAGTAAAAAAGTGTAGTACATTTTGTCAGTGCATTGATCACATGCGATTAAGCATTTTAAAGGAATGGATGCTTTGAATTTAATGATAGAAGCAGAAGAAAAAAGCATTCACCTCGCAACACTTTTCTGGAGGTTATATGGGATGAGCCAAGCGTCAAGTTCCTGAAAATTTAATGATGTCTTTTCTGTTTGCTTTGTAAAAACTTCATGCACAATAAAAAAGCGATACAGCTTGAATAATAACGGGTTCAAAATTTGGAAGGTTTAGTTTAGGGTTGCGAGGTAAAATGGGAACACTTAAAAAATTCAGCTCGTTGGATTCGACCTTTCGGAGTTCGTTACCAGTTTTACATGTCGCACGAAGAACTGCACATTTGCTCTCAGGAGTTTACATGATTGTGCAATTTGGCGAATTGTTTGGATTTTATAAATATATTTTGATTAAATTATAATCCTCTGAATATTAGTATAATTAATATAAATTAATTTGGAATAGTTTTACCGAATACTTTTGCATTAATCATCATTAAGTTTGAAGGTCAAAGAAAATCGTCAACGACAGCACTAATTCAAAGAGGTCTCTTTATCACTGTTATAAAAGCAAGTGCAGTTCAGATTACCCCGAGTTTTGTTAACATTTTAAAAAAGGGCTTGCATGATTATGTTATGATGCACTATTAGGATTATGATTATGTAATGATGATGTATTACATGCAATGTTGGTAAATACAGATTTAATTGTTTGTAGTATATTTAATGCAAAGAAACGTATAGATAGACGTACACCTTTGATATATACCAAGCTTTCAGGCTTGCAATTTGTCGAGAAAATGGTAATCAGACAACATTTCCTTGAATGCTTTTTCCACTTTCAAGTTCAAGTCAAAAACTTTTCCGACAATAGCTTAAATGTTCAGAGTTAAACTTCTTTACAATTACGCATATTTGTCTGCAATTATTCCTAAAGCAGGTCCCTTCGTATGGTATTAAGTTTTTTAACAGAATTAAATGACAAGCATGCCAAAGAGTTGTATCATATGCAAAAAAAAATTACGATGGTTAGAGGACCCAATTTATTTTGCGATGGTTAGTTTTGTTGCATGGGACATATTGTACGTAATAAATAGGTAGTATTGGTATTGGCTTTTAAAATTTGCAAAAATTGTAATCATATCAGAGAAAAACATACAGCTTTGTTTAAACTTGGCATTTTGCAATTAGTAATTACCCACTTACACGATTTAATTTCTCAAATAATTTATTGTTCTGGCAATATGATTTTTAAGAATTTGTAAATAGTAATTAAGTAAAATATCACAATTAAGTATAATAGAAATATGAAGATGAATGAAAAGGTTGGTCGCAAAAATCCTTTTTTCTGCCCGGGGACATTAAACAAGGTACCAACGCCTCGTCATTTATTACCAAAACCAAATCGGACCTAGCAATGTTAACCGAGGTAGTGATATATTTCTATTTTCTATCAAGCATAAATGGCAATTTAAGCATAAGATCCGTGGAAAAGAGAATTATTTACTATATTTTAGACTTTTTCATGAGTGGTTGCAAATATGTAATAGAATTCTTTTTAAAAAAGATGTCAAGCTCAAGATAAAAAGACAACTTTCATTTGACTCTGCGATGGACTGCTTGTTTATTTGTATTTGCAAAATTGATCCATCCAATCCATAATATGGCATCGACGAGCGTTAAGTGGCAGTTAAATTGATGTGTGGCATGTCTCACTAAACACAGCAGCCAACGAACATAACGTTTTAAAGTTGGACGAAGAAAACACAATCTGGTAAATTAAAGAGGCACCAGCACTTTGGTTTATTGCCATATTACAGCACCTACAGTAGTCCACTGGGGGGATTTATAAGGCAACTCTTAAATTTTCAGCCCAAAAATTAAAACAGAAAAATATGGCATAGTTTAGGCAAATCACCAAATGCATAAATGACTGGGTAAAGCCGATACAAAAGATCAACATAAAAAGCATAAGCTGTGTCAATCAATAAACTTTAGGAATTCTTTCCAAAAACCAAAAAACAGCCCTCCAGCAGTCTATCTTGGTCTTCATAAATTTATTTATCGCAATTTATAAATTGAAGAAATACGGAATCTGTTTTTTCAAGCAGACTGATTGATTTTGCGAAGTTCTATACTTCCAAACAAAGCTTTTAAATGGAAAATAACAGGCGTGCGTAATAGTCTAGAGCTCATAATATATTTTTTACTAAAACGCTAATTTTATTTATTGATCATTTCAACTTAATGGTTACAGTACAATTTAACAATAATGAGCATTTAATAACATTTCTCATGCCTTCTTAAAATGTCAAGTTCTTTTCAGCAAAACACTCATTATTGCTTTCGTACTGAATGATATGCAACATGAGCAGACAATTACCGAAATATAAATTACTACTGTTGTTTTGCGTATAAAGAAACTGTTTTTCTCGCCAAACTCATCCATAATTTCTGAAGTTGGCATTAACGGAGAAAAGTATAAAGTCATTTTCTAGCATTTTACGACGCGAAGAGGAGTCGACACGAAATGAGAAGGCGGTCATGTTCTTTCCATTCGTGAGTCGACCCAGCCAATAATTTATTCATTCATTGACATTCATGTCCAAGCCCAAATCGATCCAATCGTCACTTTCGTCTCAGACACAGCCTGTTCGTATAACATACTTATATCCCTAATCCATATCTATCCTTTTTCGTTTTCTCAGGTAGAACCAATTCCTAAATCTATTTTTGCATTCGTGCATACCTACCTAATCAGTTCTATGAAACAGACGTTCACATTCCAGCAAAAACAATTGGTCTCAGGATGACGAAATGTTTTTCTCATTATTAAAATTGTCAACGCCTCATGAGTTAAGTACCTCCTGTGTTTTTTTTTATTTAAAAGTAAATTGCAATTGAAGCAAAAAACATATTTCCATCATGAAACCCAGCGCTATTCATATTACTGAACAAAATACATTCAGATACGTTATCTAGTCTCGCATGGAATTTATGAAAGTAAAGTTTATATAATGTCTTCCGAACCCCGAGAAATTGGATGAATGAGTGAAAATTTCTCTCAAGTGGTGTCGCTGGAGGTAGTTACTTTCAACTGTAGGCCAAGTGGTATCAGCATACAGATTCGTGGGATTTGATAGTTCGGAGTAAGGTTTAGGCAGTGTGGAAATTACGATGTAATAAAAAACAGAAGGAAACAATAAAGTTTGCTATTACCAAGCACAAACACGCCACACCTAAAGGAGAATTAAGTCCAATTGGAGTTGAGTATTGTAACCGTTGTTTTAAACCATTTTATTGGGCGTACCAAAGTCAACTTGTGATTCATCAAAACTTGCATTCGTTTTATGAAGCCCATTTCAAACCAACGGCTAACTAATAAAGCTGCTTTTGAGGCCAAGAAACCCCAAATTCTAAAGGCATGTCGTCTCTCAGGTATTTGAAACTTTGGAGGGATATCAACCCCACCGCAAAGATATTGAACGTTATTTTTACCAATTATGATGGCCCAATCGGTGTTTGAAAATATTTGCATAAGTTTATTATACTTGGGAAAGCCCGCAGCTATCACTAGTATTTGACGATTTGCCATTTCTCTGATAATGTCCTCAATTTGCGAAGGGAAAATAAAGCCATTTGGTCTCCTATATAAAATATCTTCAATTTCTAGCCCTCCAATAAGAGCTTTCACCTTCTTTTGCATGAATTTCGGTGCACCATCGTAGATCATTTTGACATAACGAAAGCTATCACCTACCCCAGGGACCCAAATTTTATAGCTCTTTTCAAATAGCTCCTTTGGTGTCTGGCGATACTGCAACTGGATAAAGTCGGTAGACGTGGCGCTATTATAGCTTGACTGGAGAAACAAAATGGGGAGTAAATAAAACGCCATAATAATTTTTGAGTGATTGAACCAAACAGGCATTCCAAGGAAAGGCCATATTAAATCCAAACTGCGTCTCAAGTTTTCCGTAATAATTCCAATTGCAGCGATTGTTAAACCAAGGCACAGCCATGCGAATGGCTTAAGGACATTGAGGAATAGATCCCAAGCAATAGATGCCACGTGGGATTTTTTATTACAATAGATAAATTTGTAGCTTCTTTGTTGAAATATGAGGTAGGAGCCTCGAGTTGACGCGTACACATTATTCACAACTTTCCCCAGTGACCACTCATCCGAATTAATATTCAAATACCAGTCGACGCTTGAATCTTCACTGTCATCCTGGCCGGTGTCTCTGAAATCCCTGTAAGTTATGTTGAGAGCACCATCAAGCATGTTAAATACCAGAATCTCTGCGTAGTGACATTTGTTTATTCTTTCGTACAGCTTTCGATCTTGTCTTGTGCAATTTATTCGCGTCATATCTTTCTTTTCCCAATCTCCAGGTGAGTATACAATGACTTTGGAACCATAACCTTGGCCGTTCCACAAGTTGCATTTTTCCAACAACTTTGAAAGACTAGGGGCTCGAGTAGTTGCAAGTTGATGAAGCTTGCCAACTTTCGCTGGACATCCGTAGCAGTACACGAGTAAAGTCAAGTCTGATGTTTCTTTGGCACTCTGTTTAAAAAACACCAAGGGCGATTGGAAAGGTTGTAATTGTTCCAAATCCATTTCAATCTGTTTTAAATCTGATGCGAATTCTTCGAGTATTTGATTTTCGTTTATGTCCAAACTGTTCAGCCCAATTATGAATAAAGCACGTTCCGAAGTACCAAAACCAGATTTATGAACGGCTTGAAGCGTATCGTTGAAAGAAGCCACGAGCAAGACTAGGACTGTACATTCACGCTGGTACCGAAAATAAAGGCGAAAATAACGATCCTTAATATTGAATCTTCTATCCTCATTTTCTAGCAGTTCAATTTTCCCTATTCCAAACTTAAATGATTCTAAATTTGTATGAACCGTAAATGTGCTGAAAGATGGCACAAACGCAGGAATCATAGTTGTAATCGTGTCTGTACCATTATAAGACATGATGTGATTTGCCTGATTTTGATTTGTTATAAAATGAACGAAACAAGGAAAGTTTAATTCTATTGGAATAGTAATCGATTCTGTGTATGAAAACAATGGAGTAAGTACGATTAAATTAAACGTGTCAAAAACAAAGTATAGCAATTTCAGATCTGGTAAATAGATCATGTTTAATAAGTAAGTTATATTGAATTCGAAAATTTTAGTTTAGATATCTTATATTTCGATTGTAATTGCGGATTTCTCTGGCATGAGGTTTGAAACTTCGGGTGTAGAAGCATTTTAATTAAAGTTTTACACGAGCTGTCACGCCTTAAGTACCCAAGATTTGCTTTTTATGTAACAAAGATATTAGATACTTACACTGCATGTTTTAATTTGTTTAATAGATTGCGTACATTTGCAAAATGTAATTTTATTTAAGTGCATATAACAGAAAAGAAAGTAAATCTCCTTCTGTAAGGCTTTCCAGCACCGATTTTGGAAAAGACAACTAATTGATTTATTTCAGATTGAACTAATTGCACATGCTTCATAATTTCACTTTTTATGTTTAAGCAAAATTGCATTGTATTTATACTTTAATAATTTTAAGGTCGTGTCAGAATGTGCTAATATCAATCAATATCTGACTTATAAGAATTCATAATTAGCAAATAAACCCTAACAATTTACTTCACTACAGATTTATTTATTTATTTATTCGTCGTTTAATCGAACAAGTTTTTAAGAAACTATCATGTTTAAATCATCCTTTGGAGTTTGTTTATTTATCGTATGATGATCTACTAATCGAAAGCGAATCCTGCCCCTTTCAAAATTCCACAGTAGTTTTCCATTTGCCTGCTGCTTCATTTGCCCATAAATTATTTGCAATTGTGCAGTTCAAAACTTCTCATTTCGTAATATGTATTAATATTTAGCAAAGGGGTAAGGTACCGGGAAAAGACGAACTTAATATTCATTAGGCATATTTGTATTTCAAATTACGATGTATTGTGAAATTAGTTACACGAAAATTTAATTCGATCCAAACGATATCTTGCAGGCAAGACAGAATGAAGTTGGGGAAAGTAAGTAATACTTATATACATATTAAAGCATATATTTGCTAAAACTTTTTTTTTAACTTTCCAAGGACCAACACATGTATATAGTTTTGTGAGCTGACATTTGTGTGTTGGAGATGTCGTTTAAGCTATTACAAAATACTCATATCACTCACTCATATGTCATGGCTGTTATGACAAATTAATATTTAGCAAAGGGGTAAGGTACCGGGAAAAGACGAACTTAATATTCATTAGGCATATTTGTATTTCAAATTACGATGTATTGTGAAATTAGTTTCACGAAAATTTAATTCGATCCAAACGATATCTTGCAGGCAAGACAATGAAGTTGGGGAAAGTAAGTAATACTTATATATATATTAAAGCATATATTTGTTAAAACTTTTTTTAAACTTTCCAAGGACCAACACATGTATATAGTTTTGCAAGCTGACATTTGTGTGTCGGAGTTATCGTTTAAGCTATTACAAAATACTCATATCACTCACTCATATGTCATGGCTGTTATGACATAAACTTTACCTTATTAGTGTCATTCTGAAAAGTTAAGAGTAGATGAACCCCATCGAAGGCATCTCATTACAGTTTTGAATGACATGGTGGGATTAACTTTTACCAATCTAAAAAAAATATTTTACAAAATGTAATACCGAATTTTGTGCAGTCACAGAGCTTTTCACGTAGACACGAATAATGACAATAGGATAAGATAAAGGATGAAAAAGACAATATTACTTATTCAATACTTTTAAAATGACTCAGTTTGACAGGGTCTTGCATAGCATATTATTATTCACTTTATATGAAACGTCAAAGAGCCTTTGTATTGATTTTTGTTTTTTCCTTTGACACTTTTTTCATTAGCACATTTGATTGACGCTTCATATAAGTGAAATACATATATGGCATTTAAAAAAGTTAATATCATTAATATGATATATGATTTTCCGAACAAACGATAAGGAGACAATATTTGGAATTTGATATTTTGCATTACAAGCTGACAGGCGTCAGGCGTATAGATTAGAATGCTACTGCTTTGTGTGTTTTCATATTGGTAGATCCGCCAATATGAAACGAAACCACAATTTTCTTTCAGTTTATTCCAGCGTATTATTATGTATTTAGAAAATCTTTTAAATTCGACCTAGTCTAGACAATCACAACTTTGTGTATAAAGTTTGCTTAAACTTGTCCGGGATGGTTGTATATTAAATTAGAAAGGCGTTTCTATTTTACCAGTATATGTATTTATCAAGTACGTGTTTAAAGAGTCCCAGGTAAAACCAAACTGGTTTATTTAGGGAGATTCATCTGTAAACCTTAATTCAAAATAAGATTATTTTGGCAAAATGTATTACATTGCTTCTTTCTTAAGTGGACAAATCTAAGGGTTTATTTGTATTATTATTTTTTTAAATCCTTAAAAGTATGCAATGTGTGTCTATTTAAAGAGCTTTATGAGTAAATAATTTAAAAGGAAGTTTATAAATAACTTTAAGATCATATTTTTCATCAAACACGCTACACGTTTTCCACTCTTCTACGTTTATAAGTAAGCACGTTGCGTTATACACTTTTGCAGGCGTCTTGATATTCTTGCATTACCTTACTACCGTATTTAAATAGTTACGCACCGACCTCATTTCATAATCTTCTTATGACAAAAATGATAAAAAATAAATAAACTTTTTGAAGGAATCAGAGTTGGAGCATAAGGGTAATGCTCCTAAGATGTTTAGCACAAGAAGGCAGCATTAGGATATAAATAGATTACAACATTCAGATGAACAGCAAACAGTTCAGGCAGCACAAGATTAAATCTGCAGATATAGATTGAATGAAGTATTTATATAAAAACAGCATCTTACGTA
Source organism: Seira musarum (assembly GCA_027743895.1). Taxonomy (NCBI): domain Eukaryota; kingdom Metazoa; phylum Arthropoda; class Collembola; order Entomobryomorpha; family Entomobryidae; genus Seira; species Seira musarum. Next base: position 13,635 of record JAHZMX010000465.1, read on the forward strand.
CTCTGATTTTGTTTGTGGACGGTACGGCTTTATGTCATGCACCCTAACACTCATTTTTGACCAACAAAATGATTAAAATTGGTGACATTGACAAGATGAGAAAATCGATTGATGGTACTGTACGTTTACGTACAACAGTTTTGTTCATTAAGCGTTTATACATTTTGTGTGAGAATGAAAGCAAGCATGATTGACTTTAATCTTACGAAATCTTTATTATTAAAAAAACCTTTAATATGTTCAGTTCTACTAAATTAAATTAATCCTATATTTTCCATATAGTTGCATGCAAAGTGCATGTTTCCCAAATAAATTGAGCTAAGCTAAAGACATGATTTTGTGTAGGTGGGAAGAAAACACTTTTTATTAAATAATCGTACTTTGTACCCAGTAATTCGGAGCATATGAACTATGAGACACGAAAAATATCAGTGGAAATCTCAGTGGAATTCCAGCATCATGAAGTGTAATAGAAGCCATAACAAAGAGAAAGCCATATCTTCGAATACTTATTCTTTTGATAAAAACTCCTTATTAGTTTTTATCTCGAAAAATGCCTGCAAAATAACAATGCATATTTTGCTAGTTTATTCAAGAGCTTTGAAGATCGACGAAACAAAGCTCGGAAATATAAGCAAGTCAAGCTGTCATCCAATCTTGGAAAATGACTATTGCCCTCTTGCTTTCACCCTGCGTCAGTTTAGCAATGAAAACAAAACTGCAGCATTCAAAACGAAAGAATATGAGTAGACTGAGAGGGAGAAATGGAAAGAAGTAGAAGTGTATCCAAAAAAGCACGCATGACGACGATACATATATAGTTTCAAGCAGGATATTTCTATTCGAGCAATATAGACGAGAACGAAGATTCCTTTTTAGTCGGGCCCACTTCCATCCACTTGTTTTTTCACAAAACTTCCATTTGCTTCTCCCCGCTGACAAAAATAACGTGAGTATATAAAAGTCGAAGGAAGCGAGCATCTTTTCTCAAACAGCGGAGCGCAACGTGTGAGCTAAGACGAGACGTTAAACACACTCCGGTCGAACCTTTAAAACTTAAGTTTCTATTTAATTGACTCATTTACCACGAGACTCACCAGACGACAAGTGCTACATCACGTTAGGGAGCTCAAGTGTATTAAAGGACATGCTGAAATTAATTGAACTCATTAATAACCATAGAAAGTAGATAAATCCATTCCATGAGTCGAACTCATGGCATTTTGGGGAAAATCGAGAATCGACTTCATGAAGCAAAGGAAAGCGACCAACTTTTAAAGAGACAACGATAATACGACCACCAGCAGAAATCATAATGAAACAATTTTGCTAATAGTTTTTCTCAAACTTATTTCTTGCTAGACACATAGTTTGAAGTATGTAGGACTTGCAATCGTGAATCCATATAGAAAAATATAAAGGAAGCAAAGACATTTGTGCAGCGAGCGACTCAACCTGACACGCAATCTATTTGTTGGGCACGTATTGCGAATCACTTAATTCAACCGCTTGGCTTTTGCTGTCTCATTGCAAAAGTGGGAGAAGATAACAAAAACATTGCTAGGAGTTTTTTCTGTCCAGTCAAGTTATTTATACGGAATACTGAATCAATTTCTTTCCGTCTTCTCAGCATAATGCGCTAACTCCTACCGCTATTCATTATCATCGAGTTTTTCAGCGTTCATGTGTGACGAGAAAAAAAAAGAAATTAATAACTAAAACAGGTTATTTTGAGAGTAGTGCTATTCCTCGCATAAGAATTTTAGGAATGGTCTCCTGGTGCTCTAGTGGTTTGATAACATGCAAAATCGTTCTTCCTTCCTCTGATTATGACTCGCTCGCTTGTGGTGTCCTCCTTGCCGTGCTAAATTATGAACGAGGGATTTTTTGGAGAGGTCCCTCTTGAATTGACTACTCACTTTACCACATAGGAACAGTTGAGAATACTTTAGGTTTAACTTACTTTCTTTGAGAAAATTGGACTGACTAGGCTGAAAGTCACTGTTTTATACTAGGTATCAACTAAAACAGACTGACAGCTAATAAGGTGAAGCATTTTTCTCAAATGAACATAACCAGTGAGTTTTCCTGAATTTTTTAAGTAAACAACCTTTCCCGGAATAAGATTTCTCAGCGTTGTGGCGAAATATACTACCTACTTACGAAACTGGCTGCCGAAGAACGTCGTCAACTTGTAAGTAGATAAACAAGTCTACATGACATTTTGTAGAAAGTAAATACATATATACTTACATATCCAACGATTCATGCATGGTGCGAAGTTGTCTTTCCCTCTAGACAAGATTTCCTATATATTTCTTTTCATTGTTTTGTTCAACCTAATTTTAGAAACTGAACTGCCTACTATTGTCAGAGTTTTACAATGATCTTCTTCCCGCTATTAAATTACGCCTCTTCCCATCTCAAATTCGAGGCATTCATTATCTGTAGTGAGGTGAGAAAAAAAGGGAGTTGAGATGAGTTAAGTGAAAAATGAGTTTTTGCATTGAACAACCCATTTCAACAGAATTTATTATAGGCACAAGTACAGATTGCCAATCTCATGAACGCCCTGTGGTTTTTCACCTGCATTAGTATTCAGTGAAAGTAATCTGAGGAGCTGTTTGATTTTAAAAAAGGAACTTGAGACTCAAAATAAACCTTTTTACACTCTACAAGTTTGAGATATATAGGCATTTTGCTTGGATGGAGGCTGAAGTGTGCTTGTAAGCAACCACTCGCATGATATATGACCAAACGCGAGTGCCTAAAACTTTTTTAAAAGTTAAGCTAATATTTTACTTGAAGGCTTTTGGAGAGGATTTTGCCTCATCCCCTGCTGCTTGTGGAGAGGATAAAAGTTTTGCTTCTCGTCTATCTCTGCGAGATTTTTCCTTTGCCGTTGGTTTCATTTGGTACAGGCATCAGTCAATCACACATCAAGTACGTAAGTGAATCAACAGAAAGCGTACTTTAGAAGCAGAACGAGGAGCTTCTGCTAGCTCCTTTTGCTAAAAGTAGTTTAGGTTTACGAGAAATGTTCTTTCCTTAACTTGTTCTTTAATGCATTCTTCAAATAAGTGTTTTGGTCATGCAATATTAAGGTGACAGGATGAACAGCTAGACGTATATTCTAAGCGTGAGGATAATTACGTCGTATAGCAATCAATCCTTTCTTCAGAAGATTAGGAATGAAGTACCATCTATATTTCATCATCATTCCATGCCATGCCATGCCTGTAAAGCCCATACTCACAAGATGAAATACGTCATAATTTGTTTTGTTTTCTATATGAAACTACAAAGCCATCAATCTTGTTCATCTTTCTCTCATGAATACAATAACTCACCCTCAAAGAAAATAAGTCAATTAAATTAATATTCTTTAAAAACATACTTCAAATAAGTAATAACTATTTTTACAAAATAATGTCTAGCATTTCCCATTCAAGCGCCATTGACTGTCTTTCGTACATGTTGTTCGTCCATAGCCAAGTTTAGCATCTGACAGTTCCCGTCATTTAATTAACTCTTTTTGTATATAACAGGAAGGTTATATGTATGTGAACATATTCGACAAAATTAGCCGTTCAGACGTGAGTTCCAGGTAATTTTTCAGCATTAATTAGGAAACGAAATTAGATAAAGGCTTTATATGTCAAAGCAGCTTGTCATTATCAGTAACTTCAGACAAAAGATGAAAATTCCTAATATCGAAAACTCTTGGACTTCCATAACAAACCGTTCTATGTATTCCAAAAATGAAGAAGATGCATTGTAATATTTTGTTGCGTGAACAGGAAGGTGTATTTACATATGTTACACTACTATTTGTGCATTATTTTAATAAAAACTTTAAACGAAAATTTCAAAGTGTAAGTACTGGGGCATCATGAGCTTTCTCTTACGCATCTTTATTAACTAAAGTCCATGCAAATAATGATCATTCCTAAAAATTCTTGTGTTAATAATGTATAGATAAGACACCGTATCGTTACAGACATTTAAACTACGTCATGATTAATTGTAAGTTACTAGATGGATTTGTGATCTGATGGAAGGGAACAAGTGTAAACACATTTTTATCTTTACATCATTC
>JAHZMX010000466.1:0-20641 GCA_027743895.1 Seira musarum
TATTCATTGTCCCTGAACTTCACTTAAGTAAATTAAGCCTTCTCTTTTCCTAAACTGGGCTAAACCAGACAAGATGACAAAAATTCCCCATTAGGTTCATGTTCCTCTTGCATCGCTTGATCATTTTGAGGAGAAAAAAAATCATGGAAAACTTGTTTTTTATTGATTGTTTGCTTTGGATTTTTTTGTTGACGATGCCATGTTTTGTTATGCCGTGGTTTGGCCGGTGTCTAGTGGCAGTGCTGGTCCTGTCGCCTATTGCTTGGGATGACGTAATCTCACTTCTTGAATTTTACGCTCTTGAACTTGATTATGTTAATAAGATGAGAAATGGAAACTGATCAAAAGCAAAACGTGACGGTATGACGTTCACGGTCTCGTTTTTTAAAAGTCTACACGTGCTGAAATTGATGTACATATTCTACTTTTCTGATGACGTAGTTTTTAAATTACAAATTGAAGATCATTATTGGCAGTTTCAGTTTCATTGATTGATTAAAATGCGTACAAAATTTTATACACCTGTCTCAATGTACCCCATCACTGATCCAGTTCAATAATCTTTTGTAAGGTCATTCAAACCCCCTCGTGTTTATGGATTTACAGACAAATTCTATTTCTCGTCATTTTTCATTTCTACTCATTTCATAACAAAACAGAATCAACAATATTTTGATTTCGCCCAGAGTCGAGACTCGAGACAAACTATAATTATTTTTTATTACTTTTTACTGTTATTATAGCTACGTTGAGATGAGATGCGAAGACGTGATTCTTCTTCGCTGTATCAAGAGAGAATTGATTTTGATGCGATTCGATTTTTCAAAAATGTGTTGAGTTGAGTCGAATGACCACATGGAACGTGTCTAGTGACCAGAGACCAATCCAAACCACGACCGAAACCGAGACAAATGAGATTTTTTTAAATGAAACTCCGAATTTTACACTTTGAACAAAACAAATTTTTACGGTCACAATCACAATCCAGTCACGGACATGGCTTGATTGTGATTATCCAGTAATGATTGAAACAATTGAAATTCTACGAATTGAAAGTGAATTCTCGCGTTTTGCTTGAATTGTTTCCCATCCAAAATTGATCAAGTAAATAGCGTTGGTCATCCAAATCAAATGAACTTCTTGGAATCAGACCAGGACCGTAGTCATTTCTCTTTACTTATTTTCAATTAACATTTTATTTTTTTAAATTTTCATACGTCATGAATACCTTCATCAATCATTTCAACAAACGGCAATCCCGATGACAAGTTCAAGTAAAGTAGCTCTATCAAGTATCCAACATTTCGTGCTAATCTGTGGGCATTTTACATAAACTTCTTACAAAAACGGTTTCAGGTTTCCTTTGTGACTTTTTTAACAAGTTTTTAAGTATATTGCGAAAAAATTCGCAAAACAAACAATGCAACTATTGCAACTGCCAGAAGCAAAAATAAACTAATAATGTAAAACGAAGTCGTTCAAAGAAGAAAAACGTCTTATTCATGTATAGCACAAACAAGCATGCGCGTGAATTAACCATTCATGTCAGCTCGGAAGTTTTACTACAGAGTTTTGTTTCTTCTTTATTTGGGGATTTCCCAAGAAAATACGGAAACAAGAATGGAACTATCCACAAGTTGACAAAGACATGCATCCACATCCACAATCCATAGTCCAAATAGTTTTATGTCTTCATTTTCGTTCCTCATGCCTTCCTAGTGTGTAGGTATGCAATACCTTAAATGTCAAATATGTCTTTAGTTTAGTCTACCTTCCTACTTGAGATGAGATGGGAAGGAGTTTGATTAAAATCAAAATAGGTAACACATCTCGAATCGTCATCATTATCATCATCATCACACAAGGCTTTGCAGGACCATGTGCAGCTCAGCTTTACCGCTTTACGCGTGCCAAAGCCCAAAGCCAAGCGATTCCATTGTTTTGTTTTGTTAAGTAAACTTGAACTTGACTCACACTCAATCATGGTCATTTCTTAAGGTCCTCACTTTCAATCTATATTTCCCACGAGATATTCGCCATTCACCACACAGGTATTTTGCACATGAACAAAAATCTTTTTCCAAGAATGCGAATGTATGATGATTCATCCATTTTAAACTACCTTTTGGGTATTTTACACCATTTATAGTTCCGTTTTTTTTTTGGGAGGGTAAAACCCAAAACAACTTTTTTAATCAATTCGATTGCAATTGGAAAAGTAAACAAAGTGGTAAACACGTTCCTCCCAAAAGCAAATATCGCTTTCGTCATCATCGCCAATTTCCATCATGCATATCCGATCGAAGAAGAATCTATTTTTTAGTAATAGAGAATTAATGTTTATGGCATAAATAGTAACAGGTACCTATGTTATCTACATACCAGTTTTTTTAAAACATGGACTGAAGCTCATCATGAAAAATGCCGATGCTGTATAATCAGCGTACATACATCATTGTTGTTGTCATCATCATCATAATATTCTCCTGTCGTCATCATCTCATCATCCCCTAACTAAACTGAAGTAAGTATGTAAGTCCATGCATTTCGCCAATTTAACGAGCTCAGGTGAGTTTTTTTTTTGCAAAACCAAGACCAAGCTCGACCACTGACTACCGACTCGAATATGTAGGCACATACTTCTACGAAGAAATCCAAGCACCTCTTAAAACCTCAACCCTCCTTCGTATAAAACCACTCGTCCATACAATCAATCGACATCAGTTCAGTTTTGCAATCAGAATTAAGTGGTAGTGTTACAGCAGTGCTTTGTATTATTATTATTCCTGAGTTCAATAGTTTCCAGATCAGATCAGAATGTCCCGTAAAATTTGCGTTCTCTTACTTTTGGCCACTTTGGCCGTCGCCGCCCTAGCCAATCCCCCAGTATTATGGAGGTAGGGGAAGAAACCGTTTCCATCACGGAGGTGGTGGCTACTACCCCGGCGGTGGATTCGGAGGAGGATATAGACCAGGCTTTGGAGGACATCATGGATATTATCCCGGTGGTGGGGCTGGATACTATCCAGGGGGTGGTTTTGGAGGTGGACCGGGGCAATCTGCATCTAGTGCGGCGGCTTCTGCAAGTAACGGTGGAGGTAATGATAATAATTAATTTTTTTTTGCAAAATGATTCGCAATAAATATGTGTGAAATTTTTTAAATATTAAAATTATTTTTTAAGGATTTGGTGGACCATTCGGAGGAGGTTTTGGTGGACCATCATCAGCCGCTGCATCGGCCGCTGCCAGTTCCTCAGGAGGTGGATTATTTGGAGGTGGATCGTCTGCTGCTGCTGCAGCTGCAGCCGCCTCAGGCTAAACCTTAGGAATTTCGAGGACCACCAAAGTAGTTACCCCGACTCGACTCGTTCACCTGCCTGAAAGCTTATGGAAATGGAGAGAATCAAACTAGGATTATTTTAGATATGTTATGACCATGGTCGTTTTCGCATGCAAATGATCTCGTCTTATTTTTGACGCACGCATGCCTCTACACAACTACAGCTACAAAATACAAAGAAATAATGTGCCAGACCAGACTTGATTCGGTAAAAAACATTTTTTTTATTTATTGTTTTTCTTGTTTTTCGGTCAGTTTTGCTTGATTGTAAGACTAGATAGATTTGCGTTGATTATCATTACAAATTACAATTACGACAAAAAAGAAGCTGTAATTTTTAGTCATTGTCCAGGCTAAGTACTAGTGCTTGGTTAATGATTATATTTTTTTCTTGTAAAATTATTTATTGCATTGTGATGGATGTTAAAGATGAGAATAATATACAATTGTGTATGATATGATGTGATAATACTCTCGTCTGAAATGTAAAAATAAAACGTGTGAAGTTTTGTAAAGATCAAATTACCTTATGTCGATCTGAATCCGAGCCGAGTCGGGTGAAGGTTATTCATGAACTTGACTTGAACTTTTGTTTCCAAACTTAATGAGCATTTTGGTACACATTTGAGGGATGGCATAACAGAAGTGGCAATGGGCTTTTCAAACATGTGGGAAATAATGAAAACGTCAGTCATGGTAAAAATGTTCAGTGCCAAACGAGAATTTTCCCTTTATGAATGGTGCATGTAAATAACGGAATTGGGGGAAACGAAAATTCCGTTATTGAGAGACTTTTAAATCTACATAGGTAGTTCAGATCAGACCCATATGATTTAAATCTAAAGTCTTTTATTCTTGCCATCTCTGATTCCCGATTGACCTGTCTGTGTCGAGTCGAGATTATTTTAAGCTGAAATTATGACAAGTTTTCTAGAATTACGTAATCATTCATGACGAGGCTGACTGGACTTGGAACCGAACCTGTGATTTTGACTAGATTTATGCGCCAAAAATAGCAAAAATATTTGTTTCATTTCATATGCAAATGAATCATGTTGCTTGCTTGCTTGTAATCGGATTAGCTCGTTGCATGATTCTGACAAATCATAATCATGGAAACTTTTGCGTGTCTTCCATAACTCATTTTTGGGATTTGCTAAAATTATATGAGTGAAATATTTATGATGATATGAAGGGAGAGAAGATGGGAATTCGGGGAAAAACATAATTAAGTACGAATGAATCATCTTATGTCTGTATAAGGCTCGCCTAGATCCCGAATCTAGATGAAGTTACCGTATTTGCTCAAACCCACGAAGGCGACCAATTACGACCTTAGACTTCAATTGGAATCAAAATGGTCAATTACGGATTTTATACTCGTTCCATTTGTCATTCTCAACTTGCCCCACAAACATTCAATGCATGTGTAGTAGATAAACCAGAAATGTTGGGGTTGGAGTCCAGACTTTCGAAACCAGGTAGACAATTAAAGATTCAACGTCTTTTCCTAGCGCTTTTGGCATTGTTGGAACTGGTTTCAAAGAATTAAAAACTTAGTTTTAATATATAACCCCCATCAAATCAAATCCGTTGTAACAGGACCGCAATCAGTTTAAACTTTAATAGAGCAAATACGGTAAATTCTTCAGCATAAAATAAATTCGAAGTTAAGACTTCCTTTGTCCAGTGTCGGGTGGTTTATTCGATTTCGTGAAGCAAAAAGAAAAATGATGTTTCGGGAGAATGTCTTGATCGCCCTCACAATTTTAATCACGATCCTTGCACTCTCCTTCATCATCTTAATGACTGTCTACCTCCAGCTTCATGAAATGGATGAGAGATTCAAGCGGTTTGAGAAGAAACAGGAGGAACTTCTTTTGGAAGCGAATTCCACAGATACAGACGATGAAGGGGATGAGGATAATGTGAAGAATGGGAAATTTCCTGTTTTCAAGGATGAATGGTTTGGATCCCCGCAAGATATTTTTGCCTTACGAAGTGATATCTTTGGAAGAGGGACACGACCACCGAACGGTAAGTAAGTGAATTCGAGATGATAAAAACACTGGGGTCGTGAGTTGCCCCGCCCCCACCAATACCTGATCATTCAAAGGGCAATTAAAATTTTTGATGGAAGCGTTACAATCTGAATTTTCATTTTGTGTTAAACAGAGAAAACGACAACGACGACAACTACGACGGAGGAGCCTACGCCGACTTACTTTGGCATTTCCGATGATCCTGAAAGACCCGAGCCGAACGGAACTATTCGTTTCCCGTTTCATGTAAGTTGATCGAACGAATTTAAAGCAGATTGGAATCCGTTATTACGATATTCCATTTATAAAAATAATTTTGTATCACTTTCAGTTCTTTGGAAGCTCTGGTCATCTAACCATCGAGATCCCTGATGCGGACAACTACACCGACTTCGGGAACTTAAAAATTGTGAAAGAAGTCCTTAAACGCTTAAGAAAGTACTACGAGAAACAGAAAATCCTTGAATTGGAGTCAAGAGCGAGATTCTTCAGTGGGTTTATGGCAGGTCCACTCGGACTCTTCTTTCCATTTAATACAAGACATGATAAGTACATTTGGTTTGAGAAAGAAGCTCTCAAGGAGATTGCCCCCGACGCAGCGATAACTCCTCGTTCTGCAAACATAATTGATATCGCTACAAGCAGCGGTACAGGTTCAAGTGTAAGAAGAAGACGTAAACGGAGTATCTTGATTGATCTTTCCAAGACAAATCGAAATTACTGAAATGGCCTGAAGAGACAGCGGCACAGAATTTTAATCACTTTTCCCTAACTTCCTCTGTAATTACATAGTTAAACTAATAATAATTTCATTTGCAAATATAAATTAGATCACCCTTTCATTTGCACTATAACCAAAGTTCTAAAAATTGATTGAATGAAATATGAAATAAGCTTAAAAAACAATTCATCTCATCACTTGTCTTTTATTGTAATTATTAGTAAATCATAATCATAAATCTTTCATTTACACTATAATATAAATACAATTTTTTTAAGTTAAAAATAAATTTTTAACTTGTTCAGTAAATCAGTACAATCAAAAGCTTATTGATAACATGCAAATTATAAATTACTTTGGCTGACACGTCCCGAACAACAGAACCTTACTAATTGGTCAGTCAGTCAATATAAAAATGTAATTTATTTGCTGTCATCGTCATATCATAAATGAATATTTGCTTTACCTACTACTACAATTAATTAATAAATTCATTAATTATCACTTGTTTGTAAAAATGTTTCATATGAAATTGTTAAGTATACTTATATTTTTTGTCCTTTTCATATGAAATTGTAAAGTAAATCAGTCTATGCTACTTAAATTAAGTAAATTAATTATTAAGGTCCTGTCACGTGATTTATAGTGTTATTAATCACGCTTGTAATAATTTCATTCTTGTTAGTCTAACAAAGTTTTGTTTGATAAATTACCGTATTCGTTCTAACAAACCATTTTATTAATTCTCAAAGCTGTAATACTGCAATCTATTAAATTGTAAGCGTTAATGTAACATGTAATCTATCAAATCCATTATTATTAAGTAAGTGTTCATCTGTTATTTAATTATGGCTTGGTTTATTATCCGCACCGACAGATTAAGTACGACAAACTCCAGGCAAAGATTGAATGTGTTCAATTGTTATAATTTATGATTTCTAAACGAGCCCGTATATTACAGTTGTAAATTACATTGAAAACTGTCCGTTAAATTTCAGTTTTTACTTAATTTTAATAGTAAAAGTATCAGTTTACCCCGATTTTACAATTTTACAGAAATAACGGACGGGTGTTCAGAATCATTTCAAATAAAATATTGCGAGCAGTAGTATTCAATTAGGTCATCTAACGGTTCCGCAAGACTCATTGCAATACACTGATAACTGAAACACGATCAAAATTCTCAACTGACTATAACAGATTTGGATCTAAAAAGAGCACTGGTCAGAGCAGCGGAGCCTGGCTGCTGGCTAAATACAAACTTATTTATTTTGAGTGTTTAGAACGAATACGGTAATCAGTAAATAATTATTTCTTTAGAATAAATTAATGTTTACTGCTACTACAATTACAATAACTAAATATTATCGTGCATTCCCTTTTATGAAAATGCACACGTTATTAATCTCACTAAAATGTTTTGAAACTAAACATAATACTCGTACTGGTTTTAGTCTTTGTCAGTTCAAAAGAAGTAGAGTCTTCTTGATTAAAGGATTTGGGTTGCAGCTAAACACAAGATCATAGGCGATGTCTGGACATTTGCAAATGAAAGTGTTGAATGTTTCCCGATCCGGAAAAACCGTTCTTTTGTTCCTGAAATAATGAAAGAAGAGAATTAAGCAAAGTAAAATGAGATTTACAGTGTAAATGGTAGTTTGAAAGGATCATAGACTTTTTACTAAGATAAGCAATTTATCTCAGGCAACGACAACCTTCCTAACCTAGAAAGTCAATGAAACTATTTTTANAACACAAGATCATAGGCGATGTCTGGACATTTGCAAATGAAAGTGTTGAATGTTTCCCGATCCGGAAAAACCGTTCTTTTGTTCCTGAAATAATGAAAGAAGAGAATTAAGCAAAGTAAAATGAGATTTACAGTGTAAATGGTAGTTTGAAAGGATCATAGACTTTTTACTAAGATAAGCAATTTATCTCAGGCAACGACAACCTTCCTAACCTAGAAAGTCAATGAAACTATTTTTATTAATTTCAAAGTGATTTGTTTAAAGTGAAATAACGAATTCGTAGTGCTCTGCTATGTAAGGGATTTTTATAATCCTAATCCTAACAATTAAATTGCGTATCGGTATCGGGGCATGATGAGAGAGTAAGAACAATTCCGCTATTATGCCTTCTCACCAATTAATGACAATTATTATCGGATTGCAAATCAAAAGTGATTTTAAAAAATGTGGCTAAACAAAATTAAATGCAGCAAGTGCAGTTTTTTTGTGTTTAGATGAATCTAACAAATTTTATTTAACTCCGTAATTGCTTTTCTTTTCCTACACTAATAAAAAAATAAATGTTTTTGAAGCTCTGCTTTGCTTACTTCGAAATAATGTCGAAAGCCTTCTCCTTCAGCAACGCTGCATTGTGCAACTCTGCAGTCAGGTACATTTCCAGAGCGTTCTCCAGTTTCAACTTTTGGATCATTTCGTCTTCGCAGAGGACCTTCAATGGTTCAATGTCATAACGGTCCGCAGCGGCCAAGAGATCCATACTGAAACCCTCTATTGTTTGGCGAGACACTTCGCTGCAATAGATGAATCGAAGGAGCTCCTCGAGGACGTTGGGTTCCATATCCTTAATCACGACACGTCCCTCCTTGACCTCCGTCATATCTGAGCGGAACATCCTGTTGAATACGGGGCTTCGGACGGAGAGGATGAACTGGTGCGCTGGGTATCTAATCCCTTTGCATTCGAGGGTGATGTCGGAGAGGTATTCGGACTGGAAGAACTCCTCGCAGTTGACGTGCTTCACTGTTTCCAGAACGGATTTGATCTTCAGAGCAATTTGTTGGGATGCAGGGGAGAGGACGCATTTTCCAGCTGAAAATTAATTGATAAAATAAATTGTTAACCTACGTATGATAACATAATTGTATTTGCAGTTTTCTTTCACTGATAAACTTACAAGTTTCTCTCTCAATTTTAAAAATTACTCGTATTGTGTCAATCGTGTCATTCCAACTGCGATCAGAGTTCACCCAACACGAAGCCCAAAGGACCCTAGGAGCCATCGTCGTCTCATCCAATTGTGGTCTCAGTTTATGAGTATTTTTAACTTCCCCGCGAGACAGAAATTGTAGGTTCGACTCGAGGACGGTGTAACGGTGATCCCGATCTCGTTTTGGGAGGGAGATGAACGTGTTTACTTGATTAGAGTAGATTGAAAAACCCCTGTGGAATAATGAAATATAATATTTTATATGAAATGGCTTAAAGTTGAACTCAAACTGATCTTGAACTAAGTCTCGACCGCTTACCATTTGTGATCGGTCTCAGCCAAAAATCCAGTCTGGAATTGTAGGGAATGAAAGTTAAAACCTCCAAACGCCACTGACTCAATATTCTTCTGGATTTTACTCCTGGGCGATACAAGGAAGTCCCATGTGAATTCCTCCGTCTCTGGTTCGGGGACCTGCGAATGAATCACAAAATACGAAAGTTATTTCTACTTGAATCTCCGACATTTTAACGTCCACAGCCTTATCAAATCCGCGAATACGGACCAGTTTCTTCGTTTTCTACAAAAACACTTTAAGACTGTGGTTCTCATTGCCAACTACCACTTCAGTTAGTAATTATCAGCACCCATGACCCAGTAAAATGACCCACTTTAACCGTTTTTCACACGGGAACGTTTCCACAAATATGCGAATTTATCAACAAAAAATAAAATATTTTTTTTACTTACAATCACAGCAGAAGCTTGGAGTCTCTCTTTTTCCATCATTTTGTTCTTGAATTCCTCTGCGTATCTGCCAATCTTCAGAAGATAACAAGCTGCTTCAATACTGTCTTGAAACTTTCTGGCCTTCAATGAATCCATTACTTCTGGATTTTCAAGTCAACAAAATTAAAAAGCACTTTAAAGAAAGGATTTAGGTAGTCCCGTAGTCCTTTTTTTATTTTCAGATTCTACCCTGAAAAAGGCAAGATGAAGTCCTGCAGATGCTTGTGATTGTAAAAAGGTTAAGCCTATTACGTTAATCCTTTGTTGTCCTTAAAGTCACGACTCACGATTTCAAAATTAAAGGTCTACCTTGCCAAACCAAACCAAATGGCTTGGACTTCACAGTCTGATGTCTGAGTCTGAACGTAAGTGCAATTGGAATTGGACTGATGACCAGGATACTAGGGCAGGGTAGGTACCTATGCCTGTGACTATAACTGTGGTCATCATACCATTTTATCATTTGTCCTTTATTTGGTCCAGAGGATGAGGCTTTGGAAATGTGGTCTCGCTCAAGTTGGACTTGCGGTCTGGTTCTGTTTCTGTGTGTGAATTTTTGAATAAATCCAAATGAATGTGGACAAAAATATTTTATCGTGATATGATGTCTTTTAGGGTACCCGATGCAAATTGACTGACTGGGATTTGGGTTTAGCTCATGAGGCAAGAGGATCATTGTTCATTTCTACTGCATTTTTTAAGTTTTGACTATTTTTGGATTTATCCGAAAAATCCTTAAGGCTTAAGCTTAACTATGAAGTGAAATATAGTTTGGTTTGGGCTTTGATTTGACTTAATGCATGAGCATTTGTAATTTCTGGTGATATATTTCTACGGTCAATATTTTGTACGCACGTACTACAACTACAGCATTTTAGAAATATTTTATGCTTCGCTCAAATTATTATCGATTGAGATATGTATGTAATTTCATATTTATTTTGACATTCTATTCATTTCAAATACGCATTTGACTGAGTCATTCTATTTTTCTATTCTCTCACACGAATGAGGTCCATATCTTGTAAATTAAATGAATCACTTTAAAAGTAGCTGATTTTTAAACTCTGACTTGGTTGAATCCATGAGTTTAATGTTTTGATAAATATTTTGGTGTAGGATTGCGTCTTTTGTCGCACGATGCCCCAGAAGAGCACTCACAACTTTATTTATGTAGAACAGAAGAATGATAATAATAATAACTATATCGTATAATTGCTTTAAAATTTGAAAATTGTTGGGAATAATGGTATCAGTTAATTCAAGTCTGGTCATAGAGTAAGCAACTGTAATAATACTGTCTAGAGGTAATTACTGTGCAAATAACTACCATTGAACCCAATTTTCTGAAAAAGTAGCAACCAGCGGCGATTCATGGTCCAATTACTTAATTAACTTATTGTGCAAAAATTATTTAACATTTCCATGTATGATTTATTTATAGTGCCAGCAGGGAACTCGTCTCGTCCGGCCCCAGCTTCTAGTTTTATGCATGGATGAATGGAACATGGAACTGCTTAAACTATTATCGATAGAAACGTAGCTTGTAAAAAGGGATAAAATGGGAAATAAAAACGAATTGACAGTATTGACACGACAGCCCTTATTGTACTTACAATAAAATATCGTTAATTGGTTTTCTACTTCAATTAAGTGTCCCTTTCAAATATTTCTTTTACGAATATCCTTTAAACGCCTCAGTAGAGTTTTTTATTTAAAAAATGATCTCAAATTATGATCCTCTTATGACTGTTACGTTAAGATCTATCGAGACCAAAGTACCAGATAGACACACGGACAGGTGTGAATTTCTTTCCAAAAAGATTCTTCCCGTAATTAAAATTATCTTTACCTCTAAAATAAAAAAAGGTTATGCAAATCCATTTCGTCATCGAAAAATCATTTTGATCTCAAAAATATTTTTAGGAGACGACGTGATTATTGTGGTTTTGTCGGGTAAAATACTACCAGCGATAAACAATGTACTTAAACAATTAGTGCATAAATTGTTGATCGGAAAACAATACATTTTCAAATCCTTAACCAAGAGTACTTTCTAGACTTTCATCAAGAAAACCGCTAAAAACTTCTAGTAAGTTCATAATAATCCCGCATTTTTCGTACAATAGGGAATTACCACATATTTCCTGGAAGATTCTTCCAATATGTTCTTTTTTGGTTAGGACAATTTCTTGAAAGATTTTTCGCAACTTCTTGGTACCTGATCTATAGGTCTGTGTATGTGTATACCACATACTTCTTTACTTTTCATCCGCATCTCGAAGATTTAGTCGGGCTGCGTAAACAATTTTATTGTTTTTTTTCTACTTTTTACGTAAGTAACCAAAACCAAAACCACGATTGCTTACGCCGTCACAATAAACTAAAATTTGAAAAATAAATGCCGAACTACATTGTTTAAAATTTTCATACGATATCAATAAACTCTCGATATTATTGCATTCATTCACAAGAGATGCCCAGAAGTCCGAAACGTATTCCCAAGAGGAAATCAGAATTCATATGTACAACACAAAATAAACCAATTTTTATTTAATCTTCATAAAATTGATGCAAAAAGTACATCATCATAATATTCATAGTATCATCATCATAGTATCATAATATTATTCTCGCCATTCATTTTTCGTCTTCCTCAACTATAGATGATCAATCAAAGTTACAAAAATTTTCAAGAACCTTTTTCAATAACATTTTTTTTGAAGTTCATGAAAATAATTGCAGATTTTCTTCGTTTATCTTTTTTAGCTACTGCCTAGTGCACTTAGGTAGGAGAGGATGTAGTTTACTTTAGCAAGGGCTTGAGTGGTTTTTGGTTTTGCTGTAGATCTTGTACCATTCAAATTTACTTTACCCTTGTCAACTTTGCCAAACTCTTTACGAAAAGCCAAGGCAAGAATGCTACGAACATACCTCTTTCATTATTTGAACATTAACGCTTACTGATACTGATGAATGTCAGTTGATTTGAATTAATGCATGTACACTTGAGTGCCTTGGTCTAAATCTATAGTCCATATACTGTTCATTACGTCAAATAGTAGTAGTTTCCTGTCCTCCTTGTGTCCGCATGTCATTTCGACATGCGAAAATTACCTCTCCACATAATAGCATCTTTGATCAATTATTTTTGCACAAAACTGTACCTCACCTCAGCTTGAAAACCAATAAAAAATGACAAATCCTTTTAAAATTCAACTCATTCCTGTGTTATGTTATAACTGCTATGAAGGGCTGCCATTATAATGGAAGTTAAACTTCTACATACATTCGCGTACTTACAATTAGACATGCGCAAACTGTAGAAAACAAATTATGATTACAACTGCCACTTTAAAATACAATAGCTGCCGAGCTGCGGATAAAAATATATAATTGAAGTTATATAAGCCACCTCTGGAAAAATTTCATCGGCATTTCTTTATGGAATCATGCGCTATAGAGACATTGTTACAATACAATTATGGCCCCGCACATAGTACCTACTCCAGATGAGAATCAAAATTTTGAAGAAAATATTGCAAAAAAGAAGGAGGAAATCTATTATGATGGATATTTCTACGATGTCACCAGTTTTATTAAAAAGGTGAGACCTAAATAATTCGGATAATAAAAACACAAGAAAATTTCTAATCCCCTAATTTTATTTCATGTACATAGCACCCTGGGGGCAACGTGATAAAATTCTACACGGAGAAGGGAGAAGACGCAACCCAGGCAATTCAGCAGTTCCATTTTAGATCCCAGAAAAAAGTTAACGCCATCCTGAATAGTTTTCCAAGACGAAAAGCAGATCCTTCTGAACGTAAGTGTAGAAATTAAATTATGAATTTTTAGAAAATGTATTATATTTATTTTGTGTGCAGGCGGCCTTGAACCAAAAACATTGTCCCGACATGAAGCCCTCAGCGCAGACTTTCAAAAATTGTTTGAGGAGCTTCAGGCGGAAGGATATTTTGAGCCATCTCTAAAAGAAGTGTTTCTTCGTTTATTGGAATGTGTGTCCCTGCTACTTATTTCATATGGCGTTATGGGGCAATGTGAGACTGTGATAACAAAACTACTGACAACTTCATTTGTCGGATTCGCCGTAGCTCGCCATGCGTACCTCCTCCACGAAGCTGGTCACAATTCACTAACGGGGAACCCAAGAATTGACAAGATGATCCAGAATTATTTAGGATGTAATTTTTCTAACATGAAGCCCTCAGCGCAGACTTTCAAAAATTGTTTGAGGAGCTTCAGGCGGAAGGATATTTTGAGCCATCTCTAAAAGAAGTGTTTCTTCGTTTATTGGAATGTGTGTCCCTGCTGCTTATTTCATACGGGGTTATGGGGCAATGTGAGACTGTGATAACAAAACTACTGACAACTTCATTTGTCGGTTTCGCCGTAGCTCGCCATGCTTACCTCCTCCACGAAGCTGGTCACAATTCACTAACGGGGAACCCAAGAATTGACAAGATGATCCAGAATTATTTAGGATGTAATTTTTTTACAAATTCAAATAATTTTAAATGACAAGATCGTGGTCCTAATTTTAATTTTTTTTCTGAAGGTGTTGTGGTTGGTGGCTCAGCAAGTTGGTGGAATTCTCAGCATAATCGTCATCACGCAATGCCCCAGAGACTTGAGCATGATGTTGACCTTGCCACGCTTCCCTACGTAGCCTTTCACCGTCGAACAGTGAAGGAACAAAAGTGAAATTAACAGTTTCTTTGTCAGATATCAAGCAATTTTTTACTGGACATTGGACTTATTTTTGATCACCTTCGCATGGAAATTCGTGCTTCATCCTCACCATCAACTTAAGAAAAAGGTAACAGATATATTATAGAGCGAGTCTGATTTTAATGAATAATGTTTTTAAAAAAAATTAATTTTGTGGTTGAATAGGCCTACTATGAAATACTCCTAAATCTTCCCTCCTACTATTTAATGTATTGTGTTGGACCAATCTACTTCTTCCTTATTTCCTACTGGTTCGCGTTCAACTTGAGTCTGAACTTTTCCCTTAATCATTCTCATCTTGAGGTGGCGGATAAACCGACTCACTGGATTGAATACTCATTAACTCACACAGCAGATATTTCTCCAAACATTTTTGTGGATTATTGGATGGGCTACTTGAACTATCAAATTGAACATCATTTGTTTCCAACAATGCCCCAATACAGACAAAAGGAGATTAGGCATAGGGTCAAGGCCTTAGCTGAGAAGTATGGACTGCCTTATCGAGTTTTTTCTTATCCTGAAGCTTGTTATCTGGCTTTGAAGAATTTAGACAATGTTGGAAAACAATTAACGAAATAGTGGAAATTATTAAGTCACTTACATCAAAGCCTGTTTAGTATACTTATTTCTCCGGAAGTTGTTGTTTGTTTGTTTGTTTGTCTAACCAAAAAAAGAAAAAGTACATAGTCCATGCTTCATATTTAATTTTTGTAAATAATTATGTAAAAAGTAAAAATGTTTTATGACTTTACCAAACTCGAAAAAAATAAACATGAAAACATATTTGTTGTTCAACAATTTATCCCTTCCAGCTGTGGTACTTTAATTATGTGGATTTCCCTCAAATCTAAAAATAACTTCTATTGTGCTCCTCAGCGGTAATTAGAAGTAGTGCTTACTCAAATTCCAGGAGGTCAAGATTAAAAGGAGTGCTCAATTATGCATATCTGTGTACACATAACTACATTATACACATCAAGCGCTCCAGGGGATTGAAACAATTTTCGTTTATTTACTAACAGCTACGTATGACGTAGTTCTTGTTGTACGTCTGCTTCGTTCACCGAAAGTAATGAAAGTTCAGTTGAAAACGTTAATTAATGGCCATTCTATTAGCTTGTAATATCCCTCATTTATTTTACCCCTTCCCAAAACAATTACGAAAGAATAGGATGCATCGTTGAAATAAAAAATGCCTTCGGTCAAAACACATTATATTAATTTTTTTGTTTAATGAAAGAAATTCAATTTATTTACGGAAGAACTGTAAAAGTGTTGTACATCCAAATAGTTGTACAATTAGAGCAATCCAAAGTTGTAAAAAATGGCAAAACAATTTAAATCTTAAGAATAAAGCAGTTTTTATATGACATTCATTAAAATACGCAGTGTTAAAATTTTTTTTAGCTTTCTAAAATTAAATTAAAAAAGAATAAAACAGGCGTGATTAAAAAGGAAAACTATGAATGACCATCAAAATTGATTGTGTTACAAATAAAAAAATGACAAATATCTCTATTCGATTCTGATTTGACCGTTCTACCGGAGTTCAAGACTAGAACATTTTTCTAAGACAGTTCATTTGAAAAAAACCAGTATGAACATTCCTCCTCATATTTTTTCATTTCATTGTCAATTTAAAAAAATCGAAACGTGGAGTTGTTAAAAATAGTTGAAGCTGGGAAAATTATAATTAGTAAAACGAAGTACCAACACGAATACCATCCTACACATCTTTTACTGACCCATAGTAATTATCTAATCTAAATCTAATCAACTACATACTTTTTAAGACATTCCAATACATGATATGGAAGTTATGAAATAATAGGAAAAGATTCACTGCAGCACGAAGAAAATAATCAGTCTATTTTTATAAATTTTAAATTAAATCTTGAATTAGAAGTGATTCATATTACTATTATCTAACAAGAGAGTTACGTTACGTTTCTGTTCGGTTTAAATGGAAACAAAAAGAGAGCAAATTACTCGACCATTTTAACTACCGACATGATTATTATAAACCCCCAATGATAAACAAATAAAAAGTGGAAACACCGGGTTTTTGACTGAAGACAAATTATTTCAGACGCTTAAAAAAGGAATTTTAAGTTAACTATGGCTAGTTCTAGTTTGGTTCACAATTATTAATTTATGGTTTGAATTTAAAAAATGTACACAGTACATTACTTCACAATAGCTATTATTATATGGCTAAATAGACCACGATATAGTCAATGGTCAAGTGTTTGAAAATTGGTAAGAATACTCATTTCATTTTAAATTGACAATCAATCCACTTCACTTCGCAGCCTCATGTGGATTCGTACTTGATCGTTAGTATTTTAATTCTAAAACTGACAAATTGATATTGATACCTTTGTTCTAATGAAACTACATCATTAATAAATTGCTACATTTTCCTTTGTAAAAAAAATCTTTCCATTTAAGTTTCGAATCATTTTAAAATGATATCCACATCTTCCACTGGATACTTCTACTTTTTCTTGAAATATTTTTTAAGCATTTTTGCACAGTTTAAGTTTTATGCACAGGTAAACATCATTATTATTATTTTTTGTTTATTTCCTTCTCGAAAAAATACTTTTTTTTCTGGACAGTCCCTTGGCTTGCATGAAACTGCATTTTATTTTATTTTCTATTTCGGTAACGAACGATGAGTATAGTATTTTAATGCCATTGTTTTTTTTGGTAAAACTATAAAAGATTCTTTTTGTGGACTTTAGATGTGGATGTCCCTTTTTTCAAAACGGTTTCAGTCTTAATAGTGAAATCATTGTTTTCCAAAGGTAAATAACAATGAAGAAGAAAGAAGAAGTAAATGTTTGCATTTTTGCAATATTTTATATTTGCTTTATATGATTACTATCATTATCTAAAAAATAGTATTTTTATGTACGAGAGATGAGAGCTGATGTAATCTTTTATGCTGTTTTAGTTTTGTTCTACCAAAAAATTAAATCTCAATCTGCCCCATGGCCCATACGCAGATTTTATTGAAGATACCATTTTCCAAACGATCTCACAATCCTTCCACTTCCAACAAATTACTCCTTAAAATCCTTTCATTTTCAAATGGTTTTGCTACCCCCATTCATTAAGTTCCGCTGGAAAAATGCTGTCTCATCCACAACCAACTGTCGGGTAGTCTGTTGGTAAATCCGAGTGGTTGGATTAGAATAAAAATCAAAGTCATTTAGCTTCAGTTTTAAATCTCATTGAACCCCCGACAGTTGACTGTAGAAAAAACGGCTACTTAAACGAACTTTAAATTCCTGTCCGACATTGTCATAAATTGCCTGACTTTGCATTACCATCTATAATCCGTATCAGTAATTATAAATCCACTGATTCACTTAAAACCTAGTCACATTGGTTAATCTAACCAAAATACATTTCATTTTTTAATGAATTTGCAACATTTTCAAACTTCTTATCTTCTGACTTACCTACTTCACTCATATCATATTGCACTGCACAAATATTTTCCATTACAGAATATTTACGTACTCAACGGGGTATTTACCGGATACATTGCTAAAACCTTATGCTTGCATACCTTAACAAATCCATTACAATTCTTTTACTCAATTACATTCTTGAAAACCTGTCTCAACTCAAGTCAAACAAATGACAATTTTTTTGGCTATGAACAACAGCGTTTTAAAAAATTATATTACACATTTAAAATGTTTTTTGTTAATAATATACCAATACATCCATCTCTCATGTCATTCAAAATCACGTACTAATTAAGTATATTTATCGATTTACCTATACATATTTTGTACAAATGTAAATGCCAAAGAAAACTGCCAGCGCTTCAGAAGAAAAGATAGTGGGTGAACGCCTTGCATTCATAAAAACAATTAAACGTAACGAACGATTTTTACAGCACCCCAGCTGCATTTTTTTATGATTCGATAAAAACTTTTTCAATTTGGATTCGATACTCGATACGTGTTTCGATGATTATTTCGACTTTTCGATGATATTTTGGGGATAAACCAGATCCACAATTTTTTTAAATCCGGACTAATAAAACTCATGCAAGCATGGGTTATTTTGCCAGTCAGTCTAGCGAATTAAAAATGAATTATTTGAATTCCTGAATTCTTTGATTGCGCCTTGATAAAAACATAAAAAGAAAAAAAATGAAGATAATTAATCAAGAACAATAATAAATAATCTTTTCCTATCTGTAATTTTTTACCTCTCGATCTCGTCTTGTTGATGGAAATCTAAAACCACTAAAGTTACTACAGTCTACAGTCCATTGGCTTTCTTTCGTCCATCCATTAATCTATATAATTTTTTTTTTGGTATGAGGTTCGGACTTGGTAATTATTTTGGAGACATAACTATTTATAATTTTGAAGAACATAGATTATTCATTGCACGCCTTCGGAGAATACTTTTGTACAATTCATCTTTTTTGAGTGTGCAAAAATTATTTTCATGCGCAATTTTCTACATACATAATTTTTAATCTCTGTATCTTTTGCACAATTCAGAAAAAGCAGAAATTGTACAAATGTATCCGTCAAGAAATGGCGTGACATTGAAAACCCTATATGTACCTCAATTTTAAATATTGCTAAAAGCAGCACACACAAGTTCAATTTTCATTCATATCCTAACATTCTTTCATTCATGTGAGTTTTGTCGTCAGTCTCACACTTATTCATTTTCACAAAATAATATTTACAATTAGAATTACACTTAAAAGCCAACCCAGGGGCATTTTGAATTTCATCATTCATTGGATTTGGTGATTGACATCATCGACCAGAAAAATGTAACTTAATTTCTAAAATAGTCACCTACTATATTATATATTACAAATTAAAATCGTTCGAAGGAAGATATTTTTCTCAATAAAAATTAAAATTTTTTAGAATTGTATACAACAAGTTTGTATAGGTATTCTTAATGAAATTATCAGCCTTTCTTCTTTGTTTTTAAGTCTTATGAACGACCAAGAAAATTGTTTTTAATCTTGTTTCCGACCTTTCTTTTTTGGGTGAGCCCTTAATCCACTCCGTCCAGAAGTTGAAGCGGTGGCAGCAGTAAAAGCTCTACTGCTACTTGCTCCCCTCTCTGGGGGATTAGGCGTGGGTCAATAATTCGTACATGAAAGACCCAAAGCTGCTTCCGTCATGCTGAGGCAGAGGGATTCAAGTCTTGAAGTGATGTCCATCGCAGACATTTGTGGACCTGTGCTACCCACACTTCCAGGGTGAGATGGGTTGAAAGTTGAGTCCAATCTTCCAACTCCTCCCATTCCACTTTCATGGTGGCCGACCCCGACGCCCATACCCATTCCGTGAGGGACTCCAAGTCTGTCGTGGCCAAGGCCAAGTGATGCGACGGGGTCGGGGAAGTTTAGACCTCCAGCAAAGTCTGATGGCGGAACTCTTCCAAGGGGATTCAAGTGGTCGAATTGAGTCATTGGAGGTGATGTGGAAAGCCCTGGGGCAAGAAAGTTTGGCAATGGAGCGGATTTCGTGCGCTGAACGGCCAAGTGAGATCGAGCAGACTACAAAAATAGAGAAGCATTTTAGTAAATTGACTTGAAGTAATCAATTAAAATCGACACAGATAACTCGATTCGATTACGTAATTTACCTCTAAAATTTGGTCCTGCAAGCTAGGCCGTTTAGCCATAAACATGGCGTGGATGGAACTTCCTGGGACCCCCCACGGATTATGGATGGACGCTAACGAAGCGTTCCCAATTTGATTATTCAAGTTCAGAACTCTCGGACTAAATTGCCTCCCTCCATTTCCATTCCCTCCACTTCCATGTTTCGAGCTTCCCCCTGGACTCCCAGTGTTCCTGTGATGAAAATGGGGATGTCCCACAGAGTTCCTCCTCATGGTGGTGTGCTGTTGTCTCCACAGAGTCATGAGCCTCTTCTGCTTCTCTGAGAACGCCTCGTGGACCAAACACTTGTCCAAGATGGATACCAAGAGAGCCTCACACTCCATATCAGGATTGAGCTCACACGCC
>JAHZMX010000467.1:5923-19525 GCA_027743895.1 Seira musarum
GACTAGTGACTGACTAGTCAACTTTTTTATAGAACCATCGCAATGCAAGTAAGCAAGTAAATGAGCGAGCTCGTTTTAGTTCTTATTTGACTGTTGCCGAGAGTAGTAGTGGTGTAGGGATGGTGGTGACGACGATGGTGGTGCGGTGATTTGACTCTTCTTTGTTCAGCTCGTGATAAATAAATGTTGTTCTTCGATGGGAATTGAAAGGATTACAAGATGTCACTTTAATTTGCACTTGGTGTAGCAGAATTTTAATCCTAAAAAGTCCTTAGGATATCTGAAGAAGAAAAAAGGGGGTCGATGTTTGATTTGAATACCCTTCTCCGCAGGTGCTCCACTCGACTTCAACGCGGCTTGACCAACCACCACAAGAAAACATTCTCTTTTGAAACATAAAAGTCCTTGAAAACTGAAATCATCATCTTTTTCTTATCTCTGTACTTCAAATAACATTGTACTGATTATTGCAGGAGCAGCAGCAGCCTCTGCTCTAATGCTCGCCTCAGGTTTAATTGTTTGATAGTGGTGGTGACCTATTCTGTGCGCCCCTTGTGGTTTCTCTTATATGGTTTCGCCTTTCCGCCCGTGAAATTAAAAAAAATGTCAGTGGCAAACTGAATCAGTTTTGCTTGTCTTGTGAAAATTACCTGAGTAAATGAGAGATAAGCATTCCATTTTCGAAAGTTGGAAGAAGCTAAAGAATCAAGACTTCTGAGAATTGAGACATGAAGCAACTCTCTCTGTCGTGAAGGCTTTAGTCCGCCAAGCCACGGTCCCTCAGGGATAATTGTAATCCCATCCCCAAAAATGAGAATTGTCATTTGACATAGTTGCCATTAAGCCGAGGAGGGACAGAAAATGACAACGATAACATTCCATTGCTTTGGGGTGCTATAAGAATTTGTGAACACAAGTCCTACACAGCTTCTGTTAGTTTCGTTTTGATTAAGCTACATTACAGATTATTAGCTTGATTAAGTCTTATTTCTTAAATGGGATATCATTTTTGATTATTATTGTGTGTCTTGATGATGAGGAGGACGAGGATGACGAAGAACTTTTTTATTATTGCTATTTTACAACTCGGTTGATTGTTGCTGCTGTTGTCATTCTATTGTTCATTCAGTGTCAGAGTAGTACATCGGATGCGTGCGTGTTTTATTATGACAAAAATAAAAAACCTGTGGCTGTGATGTGATGTGAATTGTGAGCTCAAAAGAAGCTTTGACAAATAATTGTAGCGTAAAGTGAAAAACGTTCATCACATCATATTATCCCCATCATTGTTTACTCATTCAGGAGAAAAATTACTCTGCAATTTATGCTTGAATTGTGAAGTGAAGCAAGGCAAGAACCGACGAACGAGGATCTTTGTTTATCATTGTGTGATAATTTTTTACCTTGGTGGTAAGAGAAAAAATATTTGAAGTTTGTATGGATTAGAAAATAGGATGATTATTGGATTGAATCAATGAGAACAAAAAAAATATGATTTCAAGGCGATGCCGAGTGGATGTCAAGTGAAGTCAAGGAATGCATAATCACTAGTCACGACACCACAAGTAACAGAGGTTAAAGTTGTTAGAAGGGGTTGACTTATGGTTACCTTTAAATACAAAGGTTTAAGAATTCGCATACTTTGTTATGATATGAATACATCGTCATTATCAATCGTTCCTATTGAAAAAAATGCTGATGTTTTAGAAACCTTTGCATTCAAATAAGAATTACACAATTTTTTATTCTCTGTGGAGAAACTAGGGAAAGCATAAAAAATGGCTAGTAAAAGAACATGCTCATACTTTGCTTTGGTTTACAGGCACTTGAAAGTGACATTTATTATTAAACAGAATAAGTGAGCTTATGCTTTCCTTGTTACTTGAAGCGTTATTTTTTCGTCCTTAAGGAATCAGATCGTGCTTGATTATCTAAAATTACAAATTATAATTGTTTACTTGTTAAAATTTTTCAGTATTTTTGTTTCCTCTGAAAATAAATTGTTTTTCTCAAGGAGGCACTCCTACTCAGATACATGCCTGCGTTATGAGATCGCTTATCTTATCGTAATGGCAAAATTTCAGTGTTTTCTGTGTTTATTGTAATTTTCCCCACATACCTAACTACTCAGGATTTATCTTGATTTTTAAGAAAGTGCGGTTTGGAAGGTAGCCCAGAACAGGGCCCTGATTAAAATGAAACCCCTTTTTGCCTGAAAACGTGAATGAGTTCAGTTTTTACCTTGAATGAAAAAAAATGCAAAATTCATGTTGAAAAATTTCTTTAGGATTTATTGCCAGAAGAGTAGGTAAAACTAGACTGTTGATTTTCTTCTGTGGTTTTAATTGCTTGAAAGGGTTTTCTAGTTGAGGCTCAGATGCACTTCAAAAGTAGGAAAAAATTACGCCAAGAAAAATTGAGTGCGTCCGTTTTTTACTTTCTTGATTTGATCTTTGACTTTGCCTGGGAAAACAAAGCAGCATAAACGCAGGCAAGCAAAAAGGAGTTTTTGCAATTAATCAGTCGTTTAGAGATGTCACTGATTGATTGATCTTCAAAATCATGATTTTTACACTTAATTGGTTTGAAAAGATGAGTCGACGATATCGTAAAAGCGTATTTAGAGTAAAAGTTTAGTTAGGGTTCCTCCATAGTTTTGATTGGATGAAAAAAGTATATACATAGTTGCAAGGATGCAAATGAGATGCGACAAAGTAAAAGCACCGTTCTCGTCTCCGATGAGATCACTACACTACACCTACTGGTGTATTGCTGCTTTAGATCACGTATTCATGTCTGAGATTTACGATTCGTCTTAATCATTTTTATTACAGAATTTTTCTGTCATTATTAAAAAGTAAACCCTGTTTTTACATAATTACAATTCGCTTATGTCTTTTTGTGGTCATACTCGAACATTTCATTATTTCGCTATTTTTTTGCAAGAGAAACTATAGTACAAGAACTAGACTAACCAGATTCTAAATAGCGGTTCTCGTTTCATCTCGCTTAATTTTTTTTGCAATCAGTCAACAATACATCCATCCCTATGTGCGTACACGTAAATTATATTTCCTGAGCCGACCATGAGTTTGGGTTGCTTCGATTCTGACGCGATTCATTTTGATTGATTCAAATAATGGTCATTTTCTTTTGCAAAAAAAATCTTAACTAAAATTGTACCTATATGAAAATTCTTGTCTCAGAATTTGCAAAGGATGGGTTTAGTCGTAGTCGTAGTCCAATTTATTCTCTATCTGATGTCACAAAAAAAATAAAATTGGCATGAACTGGTTTGTTTCAGTTTCACTGATTTGAAAATGCATCTCATATATAAAGGATTTAAGTGCAGAGTGTGGTCACTTTCAATTCAACCATCAATTTGCCAACTTTTCGTTTCGTACCGAGTACCGACATGTTGCTATCATATTTTAAGTTTTTGATGAAATGAATCTCGATCTTCATTTCACCTCTACTACATTTTTGTTCGCTTTATTTACCTTAGCTAACCATCTGTTCCTCAGTCAGTAGTTATTGACTTGATAAAAAAAATGATGAGCTGAGTTGGAACTTGTCTGACCAAAGAAATCTGGTGGCACCATGCGTCTTGTGCAAAGAATCATGTTTTGGGTTAATTTTAGTTTAGACTAGTCCTATATTTTATTCATGCCTAATACTACTAACAATGCAAATCCATACATCATTGTTAAACAGGCAAAACTTGGTTTATGCTCCACATATGAATGTAGTAAGTCTACCTATTCCTTGACCTATTTATCGATTTTAATGGAGGAAAATGAGAAATAGACGAGCGCGATGAAATGAGACAACAACAGCAGAGGAGGCATTCGGCGATAGCGCTTATTGAATTGGATACAAGAAGATTGGACAGGAAGCATGTTGTCGCCTTAGAAAATGTACTTACTTGGTTTCCTACACACAGCCTTAAAGTTAGTCCTCCTTCCGTGTTTCCGTTTCGTTTCGTGTCTTTCGATCGCTCTCATTTTTAACCAACAAAACTCACTCAGCTCATCCTATCATATCCTATCAATCACACGAGTGTACTTATTTGTGCATGATGATAGGGTGTGATGTGATGTAGGTAAAGATGCCATGCGCCATGTCACGATAAGAAAATTTAAAGTTGTAGTCGTGATGCCGGTGCCGGGGGTTGCTCATGTCCTGTTTTGGTGTATAAAATCACAATTCGGGGTAATGATAAAAGTAATTATCTCCAGCTTGATATTTAGCAAACACTTCACGCTTCTTCTGGATAACGCGTAGTTCCGGACTTTAGAAAGAAAAAGTAATTGCTTCTCGATATCGCCTGGCTTGAACTTTAGAAAATCTTTCTTGGAATCTATTATAGTGACGTAAATTGTTAAATCCTCTTCGCGCTGTGAATGTAAATTGTCTTCCTTCACGCTTCTGATTCTGAATATCACGTTTTTTTTTTGTTGGCGCAGTACTCAGAAATCATCCACTTGAGTGGTGGCAACAACTTTAATAAAATAAGCTAGTATGATTCCTTTTACCCATACTTCACCCGTTTACCCACATCTTGTCACATTTTTCTCAAGATTTCTTCCACATTTTATTTATTTTTAGGCTAGTCATATCACGCACACGATCTGGTCAGGTCTGGTCTGGTCTTCATGTCTTGTCTTTCCTCAAAAAGAAGTACCAGTACAAAATGATTACTATTTTTAATGACTTTTACGACAGACTAGAAGTGGTAATGTAAAATTTGTATAAAAAGTAGTTTTCATTTTTAAATTCTCAACATTTTTGCACGTAATTTTTATTTTTATTTTTGGCAAATTAGGCATTATTAAAAAAGTCTACGTATAAAATACATATTTATGTATGCGTACCTAACGTTATACCCATGTTTCCCAGAAAGCGTTTTTTAAAAACGAATGATGCACTACACATTGGGCATAAGGATTTTAAATCACCGACAATCTTAATGATGATATCATTCGATTTTCCCCATCGTTGTATAGAACACATGTATGTAGTAGTGTAGTGAGATGATTATCGCCTAATTGCTCTTGAAACAAAAGCATCCAACTGATTGTTCACTTCAGGGAACTAAATAGTCTTCTATATCTCTCGTGAGTGAAGCATAACGCTCAAAAATTAAGTTAATGAGACAATTACCTATCTTTACACAGCTTCATTTACTACCGACTTCGCCATCATCATCATCATACTTAATTTGGCTTCCTAGAACATTATGCACAGGGCTGATTTCGTCATTCATAAAATCCACTACTGACTGTAAGTTTTGTATTCTTTTGCGTTAATCGCACACTATATATTATTGTAGTACTTAGTGTGCATAAATTAAACAGATTTTTCAGAATACAAATAATACCAAACTGATTTAGCCAGAGGCATTTTGGACTATATGTTAAGCATAGAACAGGTAAATTTCGACTGGAATTTTGCATTTTTTCTTCATTTTGAAAATCTTTTTTATCTAGTTTTATGAGCAGAATAAGCCTCTTGTATTTAAAATTAAAACTGTGGTTTAAGTCGTGACGTATTTCGAAAAGTAAGAGAGTCGGTAATAGTACTTTTTACTTTCGAAAGTGTGCACTCTTACTTCCATTCACGTTACGTTCAAATTTTTTGTTCATGTACATCCAAAAACTCCACAAAATAGATAATATACTACAAAATGTGTCGCTTGTATTTTTTTCTTGTGGTCAGTTTAAAGCTTCAAAAATTCGACAAAAACCTCAGGATGCAGGAGTGATTATCTGTTGAAGAGAACAATGTTGGTGATACCAAGTTTGCAATATGAGTTGCCGTAATGTCTTATTTTATAAAACTAAACGAGAATATGTCACTTCAAAAAAAATACTTAAGTAATGTTAAAGTCATGTAGAAGTCGTATTTTCTAATTTTCGCAAAAATGACGTCAGTGAAGCCATATTATTAGTCATCTAGAAGGGATTATTATTGCCCCTTCTTGGTAAACTATAGGTACATTGTCATCGGATAGAAATCTTTTTTGAGTCGTCATGTTTGATTTGTTTGATGAATCATGAATTTTACTAATGTCAAAGCATAAAACATCGTTTGCGCCAATTTTTCAAAACGTGTGTGGGATGAGGGAGGACAATCAGCTCGATCGCCATATCAGTATATTTAAATTGTAGGGCAAAATCAATATCAATACACGAGCGATCACTCTGATGAAAATTCCAGTCTATTTATTAATATCAATGCAAACCCCATTTACTTTACTTTCATGAGTCATACATTGTCATTTAAAATCCCGAAGAAAGAAAACCTCTTTTGTCACGTTTTGTCGTTTCGCTTTCCACGCCTTTTTCACATGTAGCATGCCAGAACTCCATCAGTTCAACGGAACCAATAATCCATTTGTCGGCTTTGTCGAAATTCAGCACGAGCAATTAGTCTTTTGTGTTATTTGTCTTCATCCAAATTAGCTTTTCATCACAGGTTTCGAATAATTTCGTGTGGTGTCCTCAATACCTATCCCCATGATGGTGCACACGAGAGTCTTGAGTCATGACTATAACCTCTGCAATATATTGGCTTTTGTCATGAAAACCAAACATTACGGAAAAATATTTTTATTTTTAATGCAAATTCCCGTGCTGGTGGAGGTAAGCTCATGTAGGTGGGCGATGTATTCGTTTTTATAGAACGTGTTTACCAACCATCAGATCCGATAAACTTGATTGTGTTTCAGTGCCAGAGCTTTTGGAAATTAATATCCGTGTCCGATTTAGGAGGATTCGCTAAAAACTATGAAGACAAAACACAAAACGCCTATAAGCATAGAGGGTGTCACGTCATGTCTTAGTCTTTTAGCCATCTTTTAAACCTAACTCAAGTCCGAGTTCAAAAATATAACTGTTTCCTCCATTGTTCCTTCTTTTACACTTGTCATGTCGTAAATAAATTTATGAAGAAAGTTGTTTCGCACTTTGAAGCCTGAAATAACAGTTACTTTTTAAATATTTCTTTTTTAAAAACGTGGATATAATACAACTTATTGATTTGTATTCTTTCACTCTGTTCATATTTCTCCCCCAACTCCGAAGTGAGTAATACAAATGATGTATTTATTGGCGATGGCAAACTTCTAAAAAGGGGCAATGAACGGACTTTTTAAACCCCGTCAGAGAGTCAATACGGGTGCGAAAATATGTACTGTTCGCCTTTCTAAGATTTAGCTGTGATATATGGACTCCCGACGTTTTTATTGCTTTCGACATTGACGCCTCCTTAAAATTTCCGTGTTGGACGTATGAAAAATTGATTTTTTGTTTATTATGGCATGATATGGCTCGCATTTTCTTTGTGCTTGTGTTTTTAGCGTAAAATTATTTTTAGTTTCCTGAATGCATGCATGACATGATATAAAGTATGCAAAAATAATTTTTGCGTCTGTGTGTTGGTACGCTTCACCATAGCTTAATTGAACTTTATAGATATTTTGCGTGGTCGCAGGTTGGTCTCAAAAAGGCTTACAGTCTGTAAGTACATGCGTTTTAAGGAAAGCCGGCCACGGCTCATTATGGTTTATGAAGGAATTGAATTTGTTTTGCTTTAAGCTTTTATTATTGCATTTCATTCATTTGCGCAAAAACAGTAATTAAGACAAAGTTTCTGATTTGATTCTTCATTTCAATTGCTTCCTCATTCGACCATAAACATGACAAAGTGAACTGTAAACAAATACATACATTTAAAGTGCATTGACTTTTTTGGGGGGACTTCACGTAAAATATTGAACTAGAATCGCAATTACGTAAATAAATATGTTCATGTTCCTTAAAATGTTTGACGCAATTCCCTGTGAATATTAGTATGGCACCGTCCTCATAAATCACTTCAATTTGAGTTTGTGATTATTGTAAAAAAAATCAACTGCTAAAAGTGCTAAAGTTATCTTGGTTTGGGTTTGGTCTTGGTTTGACGAGAGTCATATTCATGTCATGTAATTGTTTGTGGTACATAAAGTAAGCTCATAATCAGAACAATTTTCAGGGTAGACGCAACATTTTATATTCCTACTACCGCCGCCGTCGCCACGTTTTTTATTTAGTGAATTTGATCATTGATCCCCATTCATAAATCACTGTACTTACCAACTTTACCTCCTTCCTTAATTTTGAGTATAGAATTAGAAGAACTGTGGCTGCACAGTTTAACTTTTTTTGTGCAAAAAGGTACTTTCGTTTTTCCCAAGTAGATGAACACTTGCCTAAAAGAACTATTGATCTATTGGCTGTATTGAGAAGTGCGATGAAATGCGTGAAATAAACAAAAAAAAAACCTTTTGATCTTTTTTATGAGTTTACATATTCGCGATTACATAATTCGAGGCTTTAGAATGGTGCGGAGTGGAATGTGTGGCACTATGAAAAAAAAGTCGAAATTGAAATAGATTTTTGATTACATAATCGAATCGATTCAGTAGAGTCCATTGTTATTGCACTCATTATTTTGTTAACAATATCGAGACCTATATTTGCCTAATTGCTTTTGAATTCGTTTACAGAGGAAAAATCATTTGAACGATGTTCTGATAACATTTCAATTTGCTTTACAAGAAATCAATTGCAATTTGTATGTGCAATTAAGCTGGGTGTATTGATGATATGGTATACGGTTACAGTTATGGTTGCGTGCCTAACGTGGTTTGCGTACAACGTTGCAAACGTGCGTGGCGTTCAAATTAAGCTTTAAAATTCGAATCAGGTTAAAATTGGTTGTATTTCAAAGGCAAAAAAGTTTTGTAGGTATAAATAACACCTATAGATAATCAATGGGGTTCAATCGATCTATGTATTGATGTTATTACAATTATTTGTATATTGATGAAATAGATGAATATTAAATGGTATTGTTCACGAACCATAAGAAGTTCATTCCACCAATAAAGAATATGTTTCCTGACATCGCTTCAATATAAAGCAAATGTTTTAAACTTCAAACTAAAGACGTTTCAAATGCAGGTGAAATATGACTATGCCCTATTATTCAGTTTATTATACCCGATTCGGCAACCGGTGTTTCCTTAAAAAAAGTGCTTGTATTCCATCATTACCAATGAATGCTTTCAGTATTAAGGCAATGCACTTTAACCCTTCTCATTCTCATTTCTGGCCTATAATTATAATTGACTACTGACGCTGATAAATATAGTGTTCACATGGACGCCTCATTTCATGCCATTACGATCCCATCAAAACACGTGCATTTTTTATCGGTCTCTTTGACGGGAACGAGAATGAATGGAATGTCTGCACGATACATTGATACTGATACATGTAACAATAATATCATCAGTCCTCCCTGTAGAAATAGAGATAAATAAGTCTCGTAATAAATTTGAAATCAAGTTTAAAATGAACTGTAACAGAGATTTCTATTGTTTTTGTAAACGTCATAATATTAAACAGCAGACTTATATTGCAACCAAGTAGAATTGAAATGATGGAATTAGTAGTGATCGTCGGAACGGATGAGAGAAGAGCTTGTCTTTGAATGCAATCTAAGAGGAACTTGGCTCATGACTTAGCCTCGTAATGATGAAACAACATCAATTTGACATTAACATCATCCAAGCTTTGAAACTCTAATAATAATGTTATAATAGATTCTGATTATCAAACCAGATATGACATGCCGAGTCTACTAAACAAAAATTGTTTGAATACGCACGCGGTACAAAGCGTTGGTTCGTTTGAATGCACTTATTGCACTACATAGACAAAAAAGGGAACGAGGAGACTATCATTTTACATCATTTGTTAGTTCTATTACGCCAAATTGCACTTTAAGATTCTAATGACATGATAACATGCAAATGATTGCGATTGCAATTTGTAATGTAGAGCGCTTTTTGTAATGTAACGGGAGTTTCTCAGTGTTTTGATATGATTTTGTTTTGGGGACGCTGTGCGCAAAATAAAATGACGATA
The DNA here is from genome assembly GCA_027743895.1 of Seira musarum. Classification (NCBI taxonomy): domain Eukaryota; kingdom Metazoa; phylum Arthropoda; class Collembola; order Entomobryomorpha; family Entomobryidae; genus Seira; species Seira musarum. The sequence goes on from JAHZMX010000467.1 coordinate 15,898, forward strand.
GCACTGGCGTTTGCTCGAGCTTTTTTGTCATTTACCGACTCGGTCTCGGTGTTTTTGTGTTTGTGTAAAAAAGGCTTTGAAATTCTGATACACACATAATTAGTTTTTAAATTATTTTTTTGCTGGTTTAGTAAATGAAGCACGGCTCGAAGTAGCGCTAATAGTAAATGTGGATAAGTGGGAAGTGGGAGATCAGGAGGATATCATTAAATATGTAGAGAATCGGAATAAGGTGGCACTGAAATAAGTAGCAATTTGAAGCATATTGCTTATGATGTTAAATGAAAAGAGATGAGGAATACATAGCAATTATGTATGCACAGGTAGGTGTGATATCAAACGCGGCGATCTAAAACACAAGCAATCTTATGAATGTGGTCACTGACCACGCCATTACCTTGTCTCATGTTATCAGGACTATGAATGCCTCTATTTATTCTCTATTTATTCTATCTATTATTTATTTTCAAACTTTTGAAGTTTGAACTACTTATAATTTCAAAATCATTTGAGGGATCGTCGTTATCACTATTGAATTGAGAAGGAGTTATTTCAAGCATTGTCACATGTACAATTTTGTGGGTGGCTCAAGCGCGTGGTGAGATTGGCATGAACATAATAATTGCGCTCATATGATTCGTTTGGAGTGTGAGTGGGTGGGTGGTCAGTGTTCGTGGCCATGTTTTATATTCGTGGCTCTGCTCACGTAACGGTGCTGTAAAAAATAAAAGACCAGACTGACAGCGAAAATTAGCAGTTGTATGTTAAAAACTAAGGTTCCCTGTTCAAATCATTAACAATTTATGGGATTAAGTAATGATACGATTGACTAATTTTTCTGTCTCGTTAGAGTTGGTTAAATGAAGAGACTAGTAATTAGCCAAGTTGGGGTAGGTATTAATTTAGCTTCATGCGAAGAAAATGTCCTCTTTTCATAAATCGCCCATATTGCCAATTAATAAGTTGTGAAAGTTTGGCATGCAAAATTTGTTCCATTTTATAAGCGGTGGGTAAAAAACTAGTTATTACTATTATATCACAAGTATGGAAGCATAATATAATTTGCATGTTATAAATTAGTAGTAATCATATTACCTTATTGTAATTTTTCATAATTCTCATTTTTTATAAATTCGCAGAGATGGAACAGATCTAGATTTAAGTGGTTCCGGATTGCTCGGAAGTGGCGGAAATTCTTCCCTCTCAAGAAACAGTTGGATTCGTACAAGTCTTCGGAAATCGCCTCAAAAGTAAGTCCTTTTTCTTTTTTCATAGAATTTCAAAATTATAGAATATGCAATTGTATCAATCACAATTGAAAGTTTTATAATTAGTTAAAATAGGAATCGTATATCGCTAATCTGTACTACATGAAACAAATCTTTAAACTCAACTAAACTTTTTTCGCACGGAAACTTAAGTAAGAAAATTAAGATGAGACCAGACCAGAGAATATAGAATTATCCTCATTTAATTGAAGGTAATAGTGTAATAGTAATTGCGTGCTGCAGCAGGGTTCATTGTTTTTAATCTTGCTCATGAAAGGCTTCTGAACAGTTTAGATGTCTTAAATAAATAAGCTTAATGGAACAATGACTACGTTGAAGAAAGGTTCGCATTCGCCGGAGGTACTTAAGTTTGAAAAATACCTACGCGGTCGACACAAGCGGACGGATGTTGGTAATGTGATTCTCTTCTCGTTCGATGTCAATTATGTCATGAGTTATGATTATGATTGCGTTGTTGAGGAGGAGACTAACTCAGGAATGCAATGAAAGAACTGTGTTTGATTGTTCCTTCTTTTGAAGACCAGACATAATTTAATTAGAAAGAATTTCTCACGGGCATACTATTTCACATCAATTACCTCCATTTTAGCTGTGAGGTCATAAAAGCTGAGAATAGCAAACAATTTTTATTTTTACGATAAAGTATTTTAAAAATAGTCAGCAAGCTTCAGAAGAGAAACATATCATGTAGCTTTATCTTTGAACGTAAGATTGTGTGAGCACAAAGATTTGGACGAAATGATTTTTTGGTTCTTGTGTTTATAGCAGCAGCACGACGGACGCCATGGGTTATCGGAGATGGGGCTCGTTTCGAAATCCGTAAGTTAATTTATTTATTCAACTCTGAATATTTTTTAGGACTGCTGAATGTGATAGAAAATTGTTCGAATATTTAGGTCTGGAACGAAGCGTACCCCACCCGTGGTGACCTCCTCAAATGCCCTGGCAAATCAGCTTTACCGCAGTTCCAGCTTTCATTCCTCAGGTCGAAGCTCAGCGGGTGACGCTGAGGAAATGTATTCAGACGGATCACTAGAAGACGAAGTGATCGATCTCACTCACAAAGTACATCATTTAGAAGAAAAAATGAACGTTCTCACGGAAAACCAAACTGACGCGGACGACCGTTATGTACGAGAAAAGGAGAAAAATGCGGAGCTCTCAACCAAAGTCTTCATGTTGGAGGAGCAACTCCGGGAGACGGAAATCAGGGGCGATGAAAAGCTCCGCGAAGAACAAAGACGATTTAAAGAATTCCAAAATCGTTGTGACAGGGAAAAGCAGTTACAAAGCGAAAACTATGAAATTCGTTTACAGTCTATGGAGAAAGATCTTTCCACGTCAAAGTCTGAATCACAACGGCTAAGAAGTCAATTGGAAAGAGAAAGGGCTGAAAAGGAGAATCTGTCAGACAAATTAATCGACTTGGAAAGGGAACTGGGACTACTCAGGGAGCAAAACAGGGTATTGACTGATCAAGGGAGAAAAGATAGGGAGCAAATGGCTGTGGAGGCAGCGGGTTCGCAACAGGCGCTTTTGGAGCTGAAGAAAGAGGTGGAAAGCATGAGGCAGTTTCAAATGCAGAACTCGCCGAGTTCCCTCAGAAGCTTAAGGCATGAGGATTGTAATATCGACGAGGAGCTTCTAGAAGGTCAAGAGCTCAAGTCTCGAGTAAAAGAATATGAAGAAGAGATTAAGAGGCTGAAACGGATAAATCAAGGTAAGCCTGATATATGAATTCCCTGGGGCATTCTGAGATTTTCTTTAAATGACTTTAAGGACGATTTAAAAAAATCCTTTTCCTTGCAGAGCTCCAAGACTCGAACGACGAACTCAACGCTCAACTGTTGAATCGAGGCCTAGAAGAAGGAAGAACCTTGCTAACCACAATTAATTCTGTTCCTGCTGGGGACAGCCTTGCTGCTGAGTTCGAGGCTATGTCTCAAGATCAGGTGGGAAGCACATTAGTCGCACATTATTCAATAATTACAACCTTCCTCAGTCTTTCATACACATCATATTTAATTATGGCAATTACATTTAGCGTCAAGCCATTGTCATTGCAAAATGAAAACAGTTTTAAAGGGAATCAATCAGACAGACGAATTTTTATTTCACGTTCGTTTGCCACGAGACTGTTATAAAAAAATAGATTAAAATATTTTACCATTTTCATTTTATTTGTCATTTTAGAGCGCTCTTGGACTTATTGTGGATTCAGAGACGGATCTAGCCAAGGTTAATTTAGATATCAAATACTAAATTACAAAATTTTAGCATCTTGCAGAATTTTTTTTCTTTTCTTGCCTGAATAGGGAACCCCCCGAAGTGCCCCCCCC
>JAHZMX010000468.1:3690-13890 GCA_027743895.1 Seira musarum
TTTGATGAGATAATTTTTTCCCACGTTCTATCGTTTTGGGTATTATTAACTATTGTAGAATGCAAAGTCAAACGAATTTTACACTTTCCCTTTTTGCTTTTGCAATTCAATAACAATAACAATAAAATTCCCAAAGTTCCAGTTCCAGCAACCCTTCCTTACGATTATCCATACATACCTATGTATTTACGGCTACTTTATCCAGACAAATAATTAAGTCATTATGTTTGCGTGCATAACGATTTTGTAGAATAAATGCTGTAGAATAGAATATTTTCTTTCTGTATTTCTATCCGGACTTTCCGTTAATTTAACTTTTTTTTTCTATGACCTTACTTAACTTTTTTCAATTTTTGCATTTTCAAAGTAGAATTTAGTCTCGGAATTTTCCTTTTTCTCAAATCCAATGCATTGATTTTGATGAAATAACTTCACATGTTTTGCCTTGCTTGTGAGGATACTACATGGAATATGTGTCAAGTCAGTGTAGTGAACCATATAGAGCTCTTCCTAGCCTCTGCTCAAAATTCTGATAAGAAGTTTAATGGCTCTCATGTTTCACTGCTACGGATCAATGAAAGTTCAGTTCAAGTTTCAGGAGTTTTTGCAAATTGAAATGATTTGACTGTTCCTCATATGGCATTTTGTATTTGATTTGATTGTGTAGCTCATGAAATACTAACTAAAGAGGATTCAGAATCAATATTTTAAGCATGTAAATTCGTGTTTTTAAAGCAATCTACAACTACCTCACATACAACAATATTGGTTGGGGTCAGGTCAGCTCAGCAATAAAAATCTTTACGAGTTTTTAGTCTTCTGAAAGCCCCTCATGTATGCCCGGCATAGCACGTCTCATCTCTTCATAATTAAATTATAATTGTGATTGTGAAGCTTTTAATATTCAAAGCTAGACCCATTAAAAGTTTTAATTATTTTTTTTGTCAGTTTCATTCAAAATTGACATGAAATTAAATTAATTTGTGAATATAAGTCTGTTTGTTAGTTAATTCCTCAAATTAGCTATCAAAAACTCCTTAAAATGCAGTTAAATTAGTTATTTTTCACTTTAGTTATTTAGTTAATTTCCTAATTCACAAAGGTAAAGATGGAACAAGTTTGCCGGTATTTTCTCGATTCATTTTATTTGTATTGCGCAATATTTGATTTGATTGACTCTTTTCTGATATTTAGTTAATTTCCTAATTCACAAAGGTAAAGATGGAACAAGTTTGCCGGTATTTTCTCGATTCATTTTATTTGTATTGCGCAATATTTGATTTGATTGACTCTTTTCAGGATAATGGTGTGATGTGATGAGATGATTAACTTGTAGCAAGTTAGATTATTCTGTCCTGTGGCATAAAAAATGCAACGAATTTATGTTATGGTTTGGTTATATGAGCAATTATTGACATCGACACACAATTTGCAAATCTGCGACGCAGTTGCAATTCCCTCCGGTAAAAATAGCGTTTCTTATCTCAAGGGAAAATCTACAGGTGAATTTTTATGTAAACGTTCAATTAATGTAATTAATGGGTTCGATGGAATCGACTTTTGTATGTGGTTCGCTTTTTTTTATCTCCACTTATCTTTCTTCACCTCTCATTTTGATTATGATTATGATGCATTGCATTCTAAGTTCTACTGCATTTTTCATGAAGGTTTGGTGGTGGGTGTGATTTCTAAAATTCATTCTGATTGGCTCCTCAAACTTGAAACGGACAAGTTCAAACTCAAAAAGTCAAGTGCCTGTTGTAATTGATATGTAATTTTAGATGTATTTTTTTAAATACGTAGTTGCGCGTGCAATTTTTTCAGTTTGCAAAAAAAAAAAAAAAAATGCAGAAAACCCCGAAAACATATTAATCCTAACCTTGAGACGATATAATTTTCTTAAAAAAAATTACGGACTTTTTCTCGATCTATTTTTTTCTTTAAAAAACTTGAATTGTTCGGGATCACTTGTATTGGAAATACGGATACCGATACAATAGAAGCAATAACTTTTTGCCCTGCTGGAATGTTGCCAAAAAAACTGATGTCGAAGTTTAAGTTTGTCTGGATTGGCTTAAACCTCTGCTCACCAGATACGCTATAGAAAGGCACATGTTCTCTATTCGATTCAATCGAAGATTTTTTTCTTGAAAACAAGAGCTCACAAAAATATTTTTGTTTCCTGGCCTTGGATTTAGGATAGTAAAAGTAAACAAAACTTTAGAATGTAAGAAATGCATTGAATGACTTTTACGATGAGTCTGATGTGGTGTGATGATGTCATAATGATCATTGAACAAGGAATGGAATATTTTATGAATCGTCAGACGGAGACAAGCCAAGTTTTTTTTTTACACTCGGCACTTTTCCAGACAAGCCAAATTCCATGTGAAAACAATAAACTTGGAAATGGGAAATTAGGAAGTGTTTATGCGATTTGGACTTTGACTTTGTTTTCTTGGCTAAATATCTTTAAAAATGAATCATTGATTTCTTACCTGGGGTCCCATATGCCCTTTCCCCACGTTTGCTACTTTCGTTTCAATCCGTACTCTGCTATCATCTCCCCCTGGGGTAGTGTGAGATATCAACAGTTTCTTTTTCGTCTCTTTTCCATCATCCACTAAATGAGGAGGTTCTAATACAATCTGGGAGAGAACATCTTTTGGCATGTTGGCCCATGCTTGGGAGGTAATTGTATCTCCGGGGGAGACCCCTGTGGAGTTGGTCTCCTCATCTGAAGAGGATCCATTATTCGATTCTGATCCAGATTGAAGGAAAGGTTGTTCTGCTTCAACGCTATTTATGGCGAGGACGCTGTTCATCATATCGTCAAACTCTGAAGCACGACTTCTTCTTCCTTCAGAATTTCCACTCTGGATTGAGCGGGAGTCGATTGAATTCCGTCCCATGATGATTTGAAATAGAGGACGCTGTTCATCATATCGTCAAACTCTGAAGCACGACTTCTTCTTCCTTCAGAATTTCCACTCTGGATTGAGCGGGAGTCGATTGAATTCCGTCCCATGATGATTTAAAATATCTTCTTATTTCCTCACGTTAAATTTTTTTTTTGTCAAAAGTTAAAAAATACGCTTGGTCTTCTGGGATTCCAAGCTGGTGCTGGTACAATAAAAATTTGGGGCTTTAACTGCCCGTTCACATGTTTTCACGAGGCTTTGTCTCTCGTGGTCGTTTTTTAGTAAAAAGTCTTTGCGGTTTGCAATGCCATAGGCCGAGCAAGCCTATCGATTTTTTTCTTCTCTGGTTTTATTGTCCAGTGCATATACAACTACAACAAGTGTCTTTCTTTCTATCACGTTTTGTGCGAGCGAACAGTATATTCAGCAAAAAGAGAGAGGATTCTCCCACTCTATCTGCTTTCCCTGGAAAAGTCACGTTTTCTCCGCTGCCTGGACTCGTGACTGGAACTTCGCAGTAAAAAAGCTGCTATCTGTCTTTCTCTCTTGGGTAAATCCTTTTGTGACCTGAAATAGTAAAAATGAATAGAAAAGGTATAAGAATTGATTTGTTCGGCAAGGTCAGTTTTTATTTCTATTGACTCATTTCTGTTCTTGTTGGGAGACGACAATATTATTTTGTGATGCAAGTGTGCTTCATTTTACAAATGATAATGATGTCTCGTTCCATATGCTCAAAAATACACGGATACGGATCCGTTTTAGGTACCCCATAGAAGACCTTCGAATTTCAATAGAGACACATAAAAGCGATCAGATCAGTTTGCAAACTGCAATTATCCTTGCTTTTTCTAAATGAGTTTATTTATTTGTGCAATTGTGATTTGTAATTTTGTGAATGACGTTAATTTTGTCACTAGACTATTTTTTTGTACACTTCTTTATTCAATGACAATCTTCAGTCAGCCCAGTTTAGTCTTGATTTTAATTACCTCATTAACACGTTTCGGTCCAGTGCACTAAAAGCTTTCAAACTTGTCAAATACTTTTAATCGTACATTTAATTTTAAATAAAACGTGTGGATTGGATGTGTTGATTTTTGATTGAAGTTAAGTTAAATATTTTGCAGAAAAAAATTGTCCATAAGTGCAAAATAATATTAAAATTACTTCAATTCAATTTGTTTTCATTTTTGAGATACATACGTACCTACTTTACTCACAAACCCATACGATCGATAAACAGAGTACTTTTGAGTTTTTGAGCTTATCACTCTTGAAATGAATGTAAGTTCTCTATGAATGCGTCCCATTCTTCCTTTCCCATCAGCAGTTTTTTTTGCCATGAATATGAATCCAGTCCAATTTTCAAATCCAATCATTCAATTCAGTTCATTTCAATTGAAACTTCAAAAAAAAACTAATGAGCTTTAATGAGTTCTGTTCTTCACGCTTTTTTGCAAAATACTGAAAAAGTGTGGAGTCGGTATCGAATATCGAATGTCATACCATCATCATTTGTGCACATGTTCACTAGCTGATATCCAAAAAATGGTNTCGAATGTCATACCATCATCATTTGTGCACATGTTCACTAGCTGATATTCGAAAAATGGTACGGTATTGCATGCATGTCAGGAAGCAAAAATGTGTTTACAACTTGTTTACTTTTCTTTACGAAAATGACACCGTTTTTTATTGTATAATGGAAAACAAAGGCGTTACAAAACACAAACATAAGCAAAATTACGTACGTAGCGTTTTGTCATTGCCATATTGCTATTATATCATGTATCCCAGCGAGAAGAAAAGGATAAAAAAATGTGATTAGACATGCCGATGTCATAAACATTGCAAAACAAAATGAGTAAGAAAAAGAAGATGTCGTAGTCGTAGTAGTAATGAGTGGCATTAGTCATTTAAAAAATTGATAAGAGCCAATATGTTTACGAACAAAAGCAAAGTTTTTCGTATCAAATTCCATCCCGACTCGAATCCTTCTCCGTTTTCAAAGTTAATTCATTCATGGAATAATGGAGGAAAAGTGCGAAGTTAGAACTTGGGAAAAAGACAGACCATGTCCAAATGTGGAAAGTAGGTCATGAAATATGTATTGGGAATTATTTGGTGTAGATTTTATTTTCGGAAATCCTACAGAGCGCATGTGCGAATCCCGCTGATGCAAGCAAGCGTTTCGTCATATAAGCATAACTTGACCGTAAGAAAATATAGGGGAAAACGCTGAAGCGAAATACATATGCTTTCCCTTTTCAGTTTTTTTTTCGGAGCTTTTCGGAGTCAAAGTCTAGCCTAATCTAAGTTGAAAGCTTTCTTCGTCTTTATTTTTATGCAATAGGAGTAAAAAAACGTCATTTTTTTGCTAGCTAATATAATGCAAGCAGATAGAAGCGTAACTGTATCTCTCACGCGAGCTGTGCATGATCAGCCTTGCCTTGTCGTTTTGACGTTGGAGTTGTCGTTGTAGAAGCACATGCGTTTTCCCCAAATAAGTGCGAAATAATTCCGGGCATTACTCCTCCACCACCGCCTTCGCCTTAACATTGCACTGGTCAGGGTAGAGTAGAGAATAATGAAATGATGCACTTTGATCTTACGGTGAAAGTCAAATGAAGGTCGGAAGGAAGGAAGGGACTATATTAGAGCAGGCTAAACTAAACCAAGCCAGGGAAGTCCCTGAAACCCATTTTATGAATAAAAAGGAAATTGGAAGGATGAAGCTACGGAAATGTACTGAGGAAGCAGGAGAATGTAAACAAATGAAAAGAAAGAAATGGGACTAGATATAATGTATTTTTAGACCTGAGTAAGGACTAGGACCCTAAAGAAAAAAAATGGAAAGGTCTGACCGCAACACAAAAACAAGAAAACGATTGTGGTTGTGATTGTTTAGGATCGGGATCGGGTCGGGCAGCCAGAAATAGACTTACCTGCCCTCGATCATTGCTCAATAGATGAATCGACTTAAAGCTTCGTATGATGTTTACAATCACGATTAACTCTCATCTCATCAAAAATTTCTAAACTAAAGAGCAATTAAAAAGCGCAAAGAGGAAAACACGCATAAAAACTCGTCTTATCATCTCCTCTGAATGACCGACAGTCTACCGATATCGTCTAGTCGAGCAAGTCACTGGACCTGATGCCATGCCATGTACATTTCATACGCGCAGAATCCGTATGATAAGATTGTAATTCTTTCAGCACACTTTGGCTTTTCATTTCACAAACCATAAATCCCTTTTCTAAAAGAGTTCGGCAATTTCAAAAAATGTTTTAGAGAAAAGGTCGATGAATTGATTATTTTTCGACTTACCTCCTTTTATAGCAGTGATTATTATTGTTATTTTATTTTTTGCGTAAAATATTTTCACGGAATTATATAGTTAGTCACTGTCTTTAAAAAAAAATGTCAAATATTTTCACTGGACAAAAAAATATTCAAGATAAGTCAAGTCAAATAGTTTAGTTTTGCTTATCTGAAATTTTTTTTGCGTCTTTATATTTTCACGTACACAATGATAAAAAAAAATTACACGTGTGAACTACATTAGAGATGGGAGCCTCTGTGGTCCGCACAACGGTCGCAAGAAGAATGAGGTGCAGGGAGCACGGAACACACGCTCTTATTGTAAAAGCTTCATCGTTTCTTTTGAGCTCGATTCGATGGCTCGGCGGGTGTATTAATACGGATATTTTACAATTGTATGAATGTACATAAGTATGAATGTATGCAATAGTCTCAAGTTGTGTTTTCCTTCTTTCATGGAAAAAGACCCAAGAAAAAAAAGAGGAATGTGTTGAAATGAAATGAAGGAGACCACTGTTTTTTCACAATCTCCTCGACGAAGAAGAAGACAATAAATAGGATTTTTTTCGGCCTTTACGTGATTTGACTGTTTGGACTTTGTTTTTCTCAAGTTAAGGATAAGGATAAGGTCTGGTCTTTTTTGAAGGAGAATTGAATGGAACTTGAAACTACTGCGTCATGAATAGAATAGAATAGAATAGAATTAATGACGATAAATGCCTTAAATTAGGATTATGAAGCATGAAAGTGAGACACTGACACTGGATACAAGACATAAAGTCAAATATGTTAATTTTAATGGATTGAGGCGAAAATGGGTCTTACTTAAATTAAGTGCCTTTTTCAATGCCCATCCCCCTCAAATAAGCAAATCGATCAGATCCTGAATTTCAATGCATTAAATAATTTCAGTTTGGGATTGTTGATACCAACAAATCTACTTAATCTTTGGACTTTCCTTTGTGTCCGTCCGAATGTGATTACTATTACCGCTCGAAAATAAAAAAAAAACAGTTGATGATGGAGGTTGAAAAATTGAAAAGTAAAGTTGGAATTGTGTTTTTATCAGGGGAAAATTCGCTGAATTAATTTTCGCTTTGAGTTTTAAGTGCCTACTTATTAGCTTATCGAATCGTATCCAAATTCAATGAATGTAGTAAAGTAATTGTAATTTTCGTAGTCGGACCACCGCACCGGAACAAAAGTGGGAATCTGAATTTTAATGGACAATATCGATCAATTACGGTTGGTGTTGCTGGATTGAAAAAAAATAGTGATGGGATGGGAATCAAGTGGTTTTTTTACGCAACACATAAATAATACCTACTTATTTTATGGAAGCCGATGATTGATAAAAAATGAATGGATGTAAGTAAGATGACAAGTGGATTATTTACTCACTGTCATATTAGTATTAGCATTGAAGTCGAAAGTGCAGTGCATCAATTAAAATGTCAGTAGTCACAATAAAAAAAAATCGCAGAAATCTAGAACGTTATGACATGGCTTTGGCTTTGGTTGGGGCTCCAACTTGGGGCTACTTGATACTTTCATGAAATTGCACGGACGTGACGAAAATAGTATTTTTGCCTGTTGTTTTGTCTTAGCTGAGGTGATAAAAATTTGGTTACTTAACTAATTCAACAAACGTGACGCTAAAGGTGGGTGGATTTACTTATGTAAATTTTTAAAGTCCAATTTCATAATATGAAACTGAAAGGCGATCATTCATCCGAAAAATTCAATTCATATTGACAGTAAAAAAATACATAAAGGATACTTACATGTTGTTTGCCCTTATTTTGCTTCCAAAAATCTCATAATAAAAACTTGAACAAAGGGAAATCCTTGAAAATGTTCTGTGTCTGGGGCAAAGTAAGATCGGACTGATTTTCCAAATTCACTGCATTTTATTAAGGGCCGTAAAAATTGAGTTTCCGAGTATATAATTCCAGAATTTACTTTAAAAAGGTCGGAATTTTTTTACTACTTTATTTATATAACAACTTTATCTGAGGCAAGGAGAATCTATTGTCTTAATTTAAAAAAAACTGGTAGTCTTTAAGGACAAAGAAAGTAAAACATTTTACAAAATGCGAAATGGTGTGGTGGCTTATGGTACTTATCGCTGAAGTATGTATATTTGCATTGTATAAAGTAGGAACTCAACTGCATGATTTGGTCTTTTGTATTCATGAATATTTGATGATGACCTTAAAAATACAAATTACAATTTGAGTCCTTCAGCGACCGTAATCGTAATACTTTTACATATGTACAAACTCAACAAGTTTTCCTTAGAAAATGCTAGCCCATTTCACGTTATGATATAAATGCTCGATTATATGCCTTCCTTGATATACATCAAGTGAAAATGTCAAAGCTAACGAGATTGAGATCTGCTCAACCAATCCAAAATAATGAATCCATCTTCACTCTTTACCGGGTAGAAAATTGCCAATTTTCTTGCAATTCAAACCGGGGAAAATTGACTTAAACTTTCCTATCACACGTTTGCTTCATGCTTCCTCCTAAATTTTTTAGATTAATGCCATAGTCCGTTTGAACACATGCCAGGCCAAGCCAAAAGCCATGAAAATCGCAAGGCAAACGCAACCTACGACAAAGCAAGAGAGAAGGAGCAAAAAACGAGACAAGAGAAGGAGCAGTGAACAGACTATGGACTAGGGCAATTTGCTAAATCGTAAAAGGAAAACCGAATTAGGTAGAGGCAGACTGTGCGGCTGTTCATGATGCAATCGTAATCGTAGGCAAAGGCAAGGGTTGACTAAACCAAACCTATTCAAATCACGAGCTCAAGTCTTGATCGCCGGATCAATCGATCCGCCATCCGCCACTGAATATAATGGCTTTGTAAACATGAAACATTTTCTACCGCCTGTCATGTCCTGTATCCTCATGTCATGTCCTTTTTGCAAAGGTCAAATCTGAATTTGATCGATTAAATATAAACGCATGCAATTTTCTGTCCTGTTTGAATTCATTGTCCCTTTTACGATTCTTGAGATCGTGAACAGAACGTGGTCGTGGTCTGGATCAGTTCAGATCAGTTCAAGGAGGCTTGAAGCCTGTAAAACAAAAGGTGAAATTCTAAGACTTGTTTATATTGCACCTGCTAAAAATTTGATGACTAATTGGATTTCTCGGTTGTTTTGACTCAAAAATAAAATGATCCCAAGAAGTGGGTGCTATCCTCAAAATAATCCGCATTAACTCAAATCAAGTCACGCCATGCTTTCTCTCCGTGGAATCACAATCGCAGCGTTGTCAAAATCAAACCGGTTATTTCCAGTTGGGTCTAGTGTTAGGCTACCCAAAACACGCATTACTGGATAAGCGTGCATATGGCATTCTTATATTTTTTATTACGTACGTAGACTGTGGATGCCCATAAACTCATTAAAAAGAAGACACGAAAATATCAAACGTGCCGTGCTGAACATGTCATGTTTCCTGCTGAAAATTTTGCTTTTGAAATACATACTTTCTTTCTCGTGTTGCCCTTCTCTCTTCCTCGAAAGTGTTCCAGATCCTGGAAATTTGGAAAGCCGGTTTAGTTATCTTGGAAGCTGTGTGTGCCGTTCACTGCACTCTACTACAACTAATTTTGTCAAATCCCTATTTTATTCTAAGAAAGGGCAAAATTCGCAACACTCAAGACTCAAACTAGACAGTCTACAGTTCAGCTTTGTAGGCCATGCCATGTGCAGACTTTGAAAAAATTCTGATGAAATTCTAGTTGCAGAATGAAGAGTTCATTCCCCACTTTTTAAAAAATCATGCATCTTCTTTATGCTCTCAATCTCAATAGAATATGAGTAGGAATTTCTAGAATAAATACACCCTGGAAACATATTTTTTAAAATGAATTTAAACAGTACAGTCGTATTCCTCACCTTCGAAAACCCTCATTTCCACTTTTTAAAAAAT
>JAHZMX010000469.1:0-10481 GCA_027743895.1 Seira musarum
AATAAAAAGCCAAGGTCAATTCACAACCATACTGTCAGCATCACTTCTGCCGCATTTTTCCTCATCCATCCGCATTTTCTTTGTTCATGTAAACTCCTTACTTCATCTCTTGTTCAACAGATGCCTCACACTTGCATTATCAACGAATACTCACCAAAACAAACGAAACCAAATTGTATGCAAAGCTGAGCTTGTGTTGTGTTCCAAATAGATTTTGATGTAAATATCTTTACGTCTGCTTGTACCAAATCACTCTCAAAATGCCAAAAAAAAAAATCCAAGTCGACTTATTTCAATCAAAACTTCAAGACGGGGTCAAAAGATTGATAGATTTTTCTTAATGGTCATTTAAAATATATTTGAAAACTTTTAAATTTTTTTTGCAAACTCAAGCTTAGCAAATGATTTTTAATGTGAACATACTTATTGCTTACGATAGCCAATTCGCGAAATCTTTGCAAACTGTTTTCTTTTATGTAGTTTCCATCAAAATATGCAGTGCTTGAGGATGAAAAAATACGAAACCCTTTACCCCTTTGGCAATAAATATAATTTAAGAGATCGAAATAGAAACAAGGTATTTTTTAAACTAATTATTTTTTAATTTTTCAGCTACGCATCCGCAACTTTGTATATCAGCCTTGTTCATGGAAATGGAACTCGACAAAATGAAAATTGTCTGAAAAGTTATGTCATCCATCCATCTTCACTTTTCCAATCCATTTCCATGCTTCCATGCCATGCCATGCTGTCATACAAATCTGCATTTTATTTACAGAAGTACACAATTCTTGGCTGTTTTTTAGTATAAAATGTAACTTAAAAGTACATTAATCTCTTTATTTAATTTTAACTAATTTTCACTTCTGCAACTTGCAATACTTCAGGTAGAATTAGAATTTATCAATTGTCATCATTCCATCACGTCGAGTCTATCTACCTATGACGGTGATGCATTGTGCGCATTGAAATGCAATGCAATGATGATGATGACCTAAGGGGATTTTTTTTGTTTGCTAATTGATGACAAACGTTTTTTTTTATTTTATCATTCCACATTCTACTTGTTCGAGTCAAGTTTGAGTTCCAGACTGGTCTCCATCCTCATATCATATCATATCACATCATATCGCATCACAACATTCAATCCTTTCTTTCTATCGTCTTCTCCATTTTTCCATGATGTTCGAACTAACTCTAACCTACAATCTGTCTTGTTTGCAATTTTTGCTGCTCAAAAACTCAACACATTTTGTGAATTGTGATATAAAAAAAATATCCAACATCCAACCTCCATACAATCCAAACTCAAACTCTAACATCTGCCATGCATCATTTCATTTCTCACAGTGAACATCTCCTTGGCCGCCGTTGAGGCGGCGGAAGGGAGCGAATCATTTTTGTTTCCTTTGTGTATCTTGCACGCTCATGCTATGGCTAAGTATGTTCCTCTTCTCCTCTCTTCTGGCTCTATTCTATTCTACCTTTTTTTCGCATTTTGTTTCGATTCGATTGAGGACATGGAGTAAAATGAACGCTTTTTACTTCAACATTTTTTTTACTTGGCTTCGCTTCCATTCAATTCCAGACAAAAATATTTACCAGGATGGTTCAATGTCCAGGGTTAGGTAATCGATTTTAAGTAGAATGGTTTCTGTAGCCCCAAGAATTGATATGAATGATATTTCGGCACAATTTTAGGATATTTTTTGTAACGAGTGCCAATTCACACGAAAAGCCTATTCCAAAATTCCAACACAAAGCGCGTATGCTTTCTTATACTGGCGGGCGAAGACAAAGAAATTTTTTTTAATGAAGATCAATGATTAATGCTTAAAAATAATTTTATTTCACTTCCATTTTCACTTTTAATTTGGTATTTCGAGCCTTGCATAGGAATTCGGTAAAAAATGCCTTCAAATATCGAAATTTCATGTTTATAGTATTCGCACTAAAAATATATATTATTTTAATTGTCATTCTATACGTCGATATTATTATTATCCATTCATGAACCTGATTCCTGGTTAGTTACCTCTTCTCCATCGTTCATCATTTTCAAAGTAAGAAAATGCCATAATGACGAAGAAGACGATGATGATGATGCTGAGAGCAGAAAATGTTTTCTCGTTTTATTCAATCCCTTGCCTTGCAGATGCAGATACATGAGATATGTACAGCTATTTTTCAGTGTTTAAGTCCATTTACTTTGCTTCAACTGCACAAGTAAGATGAAAAGGATGAGATGAGAAAACCGTTTGGCCGCCTTTCTCATTCTCACTTCTTCTTCTTCCTTAGTTCAACNCCATTCATGAACCTGATTCCTGGTTAGTTACCTCTTCTCCATCGTTCATCATTTTCAAAGTAAGAAAATGCCATAATGACGAAGAAGACGATGATGATGATGAAGCTGAGTGCAGAAAATGTTTTCTCGTTTTATTCAATCCCCTTGCAGATGCAGATACATAAGATATGTACAGCTATTTTTCAGTGTTTAAGTCCATTTACTTTGCTTCAACTGCACAAGTAAGATGAAAAGGATGAGATGAGAAAACCGTTTGGCCGCCTTTCTCATTCTCGCTTCTTCTTCTTCCTTAGATTCAACTTCGGCTACTACACAACAAATAATACTGATGTGTAAGTACAATCTATCCACAGCTTTACAATGTAAGGCTCCTGGTTTGCTTTTTTCAATCTTTTCGATTCCGATCCATAAAATAAATGCAATATGAACTGAAGTTGACTACGATACCAGAGAATAATATGATATGATCATATGAAGCCTTAGCCAAATGTATGATATTTTTTCATCTAAAAATACTTATCTTCGTTCTGAGAGAAAGCCTTTTCTGTGAGGATTCTCTACCTCTCATTCTCATTGCATTGATTTTGATATTTTTTTTCGTGAGAAGAAGAGAATGAGAACCGTTGCCGTTATAAGCACTTCCTAGCGCCTCTCCTTTTTTTTCTCTGTATGCGCCATACCATGCCAGGCCATGCCATATCATCATTTTTACAAGCCAAAGCCAAGCCACGGCAAACCACCACCGCACTATTCACTTGTATTTCTATCATGCCATGCCACCAACATAACATAACAGAAAATTTTTTTTTGTAAAAAAATGTCTACCACCTCCTCTTTCTCATTTTGTGATTGTGAATTGTGAATGTGAATCACAATTTGTGATAATGATGCGATGCGATGAGGAGAAGAGAGGAGCTTGCTTGAGTTCAGTTGAGCGGCCACATCTTCTCTTCCCGTTTTCTTTTTTCTATTCTATTCTATGGCATCACATTGCATCTATCTGTATCCTTTTTCATTTCGTTTCAGTAAGAGAAGAGCAAAATAACATCATGCATTTTATATTATGTAGTGCCTCAATTCAACTTCAACTCAAATATGTTTTTCTTTAAATTATTTACGCCACATATCTATTCCGAACTTTGTTCGAGAGTGGGTGACTCCCTCACACTTTTAAAAATGTCACAGCTTTTCATGATTTTTATTCAATTTATGGTGTATTCAGAAGAATCAGAATTGCATAAGAGAATTACCTAAGTAGGTAAAGTACATGCATTTATTTATTCGTTCGCTTGAGCACAAAAATTCCAAGTACATGTACGTACGTAAGTAAGTTAGTATGTACGTATGCGTATAGTACTACACATCAATAAATGGGAACATCCATTTTAGGTGTCACGTTACGGGGTAATATAAGAACATCCTGTTTCTCTATAAAAAATTTTTTTATATTTTTAATCCTATTTTTTTTAGCCTTTTCGGGAATGACTGAATTGAATCTCAATAATATGGCTAGAAATAACGAGCTAACGGCGTTGTTTTCAGAAGACTTTTAATTAAAATTAATGTGTTTCAACCTCAAGTCCCGTAAGATGTCATCGATGACAAAGAAAATACTGCCTTGAACTTCTTCAAGCATGGATTATCCATGTTTTATCATAGCATAGTAACATGAAAATAGTTTTTGCAGTCTGCAAATTGCAGACCTTAAGCCATTTAACCGTGGAAAAACACGCTAGTCGTCACCATTAGTAAGCAAGGAACCATTTTGTTCCAAAACGTTTAGGTTTGGATCCATTTGCGAACATCTTTCAAGAGTTGTTGCGCTAACAACAGATAGATGGAGTTAAGATGGAATCAATACACACTTTGTTTTACTCATTGTCAGCAACCTAATATCTCGAATAAATATTCGTGGACAGCAGTTGTTCGGTTTTAGACGTACAAGTACAATGTCGCAAAATAACCGATTGTAAAATGGCTTTCAAAATCTGTTTGAAATCGCTGATTTGATTACGATGAATGGTTGTAACAAAGCCACACGCAGCGCAGGTCTGAATATTAAGTATGTGCTTTTGATGTTAACGATTTTTGTTTTAAATGACTTCCAAATCAATACTTTAAAACGGTGATTGATTGAATGAATTTGTAATTTTGAAGGTAGAATCAATACACGCTTTGTTTTACTCATTGTCAGCAACCTAATATCTTGAATAAATATTTGTGGACAGCAGTTGTTCGGTTTTAGACGTACAAGTACAATGTCCACTCAGGAGTATCGCAAAACCGATTGTAAAATGTCTTTCAAGGGATGTTTGAAATCGCTGATTTGATTACGATGATGGTGGTAACTTTAACCACATGCAGGTCTGAATATGTGATGTTAACGATTATGGTTATAAATGTCTTCCAGTNGTTTTAAATGACTTCCAAATCAATACTTTAAAACGGTGATTGATTGAATGAATTTGTAATTTTGAAGGTAGAATCAATACACGCTTTGTTTTACTCATTGTCAGCAACCTAATATCTTGAATAAATATTTGTGGACAGCAGTTGTTCGGTTTTAGACGTACAAGTACAATGTCCACTCAGGAGTATCGCAAAACCGATTGTAAAATGTCTTTCAAGGGATGTTTGAAATCGCTGATTTGATTACGATGATGGTGGTAACTTTAACCACATGCAGGTCTGAATATGTGATGTTAACGATTATGGTTATAAATGTCTTCCAGTCCTTAAAACAGATGATTGGACAAATGAATTTATAAGGGAAGCATATTTTGACTCTTTTACTTCTTACAATTAGTCCGTTAAAAGCCAAATTACATCAAATAATTTAATTCTTTTAAGTTTTCGCTTTTTATCATTAAAATGCAATGGTTGAAGGAAGGAAAATGGTACTTGCATTTGCATAGGAAATGCATTTGCGAATTTCCAAAATACTAGTGCGAATGCCAGGCCAAGCAATCTTTGAAACTAAAAAGAGCTAAATGCTTTTTTTTAGTTTCTTCAGTCAATAGCCCTTACGAGATCTCCATGATTCTCCCACCGTGTAGTGACTTCGAGGGCTTATTTGATGTCGTTCTAAATGTACGACATTTCATACCTCTATTTAATTATCATCGTTAGGATTGCAAGAATATAACATTGTTAGTGAGGCCGTTCCTCTCCTCAATTCCAAGCTCTCAGCTTGATGCGTTGTAGCTGTAGCTTTAGAAAATTTAACCCTTTCATATCCTTCACAATCACAAAAAGGATTTTTTTTCTTCATCTTCGTTGAAAAAAGGTAAAAATATATAAGCTCATAAACGTAGTTCTGAGAAAGACGTAATCCTATTTGTTTGCCATTGCATTGCATTATACGATGCCATCCTCGCTCCTCACTCACTCATCGTCATCATCATCACATTACCCTCAAATCCTTTACTTTTTTACTCAAAAACGAGGTACAGTGCGGCTACCTCTAAAGTCCACAATATTTGGCTCGTTTTTTCAAAAATCCCCTATCCGTATAAACGTTTGTGCTTACGACGGAACAGGATTAAATCAAGCCACATTCGTTCGACTTTTACCAGCTACGCATCTGTACATGCATTGCACTGTAGCGTAGCGTAGCTGACTCGAGGCGTAGTAGAATACGTTGCGTTGATTCGTAAAGGAAAAAATCGTTTTTTAGTTCCTAGCTCCTCGCTCCGTCGCTCGTTTCGTTCGACTCGAAAAGCAAGCACTAAGCACTGCTTAGTGCTTACTTTTCGAGTATACTGCTTAGTTAGCACTATACAGTGCCATACGCAAACATACATATCTTCCTATGTATTTTACGTGTATATACCTATCATTATGGGTATATCCCATAATGTCACATGATATAATATATTGGAAGGAGTTAGTAGAAACCCCTTTTTCTGTTTTCTGTGCAATGGCCTGCCTGACTTCAACTGCTGCTGCTATTGTTGGTCTGCAACTCGACAACGTTACGTTACTAGTTACATACAAGTTAGTTCACTTCACTTCTTTTTTTCATACGCATTCCATTCCATTGAAATTTCGTGTTACTTTTTGTATTCCTATTTCGTCTACAGTAAAAGCAAACATACAATCATGATCACATCAGCCAGTGAATTACCACACACAGACGGACACAGACTTATAAAAACCGAGAAAAAACAATTTTTTGCTGAATGATCCAACAATATAAATTTTTTAAAATATTTAAAAGTGTGAGCAATGACTATTCAATATTTCCTATTTTAATCAGTATATATAATTCAAGGGTGAGCAAATTTCATACGAGTTTCCGTTTCAATGCAACCACAAATGAAGGATGAAATTTGATGAACTATAAATTGTTCTTGAAACAAATTTATCTGATTTCTTGAATAAAAAAAAAAGGATTCTCATAATTATTTGCTGGAAATTTGGGTTGTTGACTAATTCCAACATGTTCTAAGTGAAAGCCGTTCATTGATCTTTCCATTGGCTCCAACAAATTTTGGCTTTAAGACAAGACTACAAAATATTTGAAATCTTGTTATATAATCGAAAGGATTCATAAAAACTCATGTTCAATTGTTTATTTGTGATATGATCGTGGGATTTATCGACATCAAAATCATTGTTCAATTCATCAAGGATTAAATGATTTGAATAATTTAAAGGAAATATCGCCTCGAATCCTGAATCCAGGCTCAACCGGATTTGCGTGAGTGTCAAGAATTTCTCCAATTATGCTTATATTTATTATTTTGGTATAGGGTTTCAAACTAGTGCTTTTCTAATTATCTTTGTATAAAATTTATTTTGCCGGTTAACAAATTTCAAATTAAGTTAGGGTTCTTTCACTATCTTTATCTTCTAAGCGTTCTATCAAAAGTTCATATTCATTTCCAAAATTTCAAACAAAAAAAAATGTTGCTAGGGAAAGTTGTTGAATAAAACATTATTATTTTGCAAAATTTGCAAACAATGTTTACCTTTATTTGTACAACTTACTTGATTTCTGATCACTGATTACCTGTGTATTTGCACCCATACCCATGTGCGCTCAAACTTTCTTCCAAATTTTATACCGATATCTTAAGTATGTTTATGCACTACATATAGTAATATGAATATACACTATAGAATAAGACGCTATTGAAAACATATACATTTCCAAAGACTGCTGGAAATAACCTAATTGTGATTGCCCTAACCGGGCAGACCATTTTGTTTGATAAATTTTGTACTACATTCTTCGGGTGTTCCACTTCTCACTAGTTCCCACCAACAAATTTGAGAAATCTAATTAAGCAAAATCAAATTAATCGGTAAATTCTATAAAGTTTTAAAAGATTGACAATGAAAATGAAATGAGATGAGAGTGTGATACTATTCTGATTAATGGCCAAAATTTGTAAATTTTCCTGTATTGGAAATTGCTCTAACTTAACCCAACTTTCCTCCTATTTCTTCCTAACTTCAAATTTTGGTTGCAAATTTATTGAATTCTAACCGATTCGGTTCGGGTTAATATGGCACAAATATGTTGTAAAACTTATTGAATTATATCGTCTACAAATTATAGCTGAAATTTATTTTTCAAATACATACAGCTGTATTGTAAGTACTCTGCTTTAAAAAGTTAAGTTAATCTGGATTAACGGGTCAGGACTTAAATTATTAGCACACCGCCCACCTGTTTAACAATTTTCGATGGAGCTGACGTTTAACTTCCCGAGTTAAATTTTGCTTTACCTCACTCAGCCTACTTACGTTAGTTAGCTAAACTTCCGTCCGAGTTCCGTTCCAATCATGTGACATGTCTATGCATTCATATTATATCATGTAACAAAAACGCAAGCAAAGCAAACACACTGCTACCGCTACCGCTTATATGTATTTTAATGGCTGCTGAAATATTAGCACTGTTTATCATTTTAATCCTTAAACCGCGAATCGACAAGTCGATTCAAGTTCCCTTAAAGTGCTATTTCTTTACTCGGTTTATCTTATTACCCGACTCTTGCCATTTTGGGTATTGGGTATGTGAGCACTGGACTTGTGCATATTTAAAACCAGCTGGACATAATACATGCATTTCAATATCGATTTTAATTAAAGAATTGATTAAACCGAAGTGAATTTATTTGTGCAGTGCAACAATTAAATTAGAAATTTTCAATCATTGAGTTTCTCAGTTAAATCTAATTTTGCATTCATGATTCTGGTTGGAAAATATCATTTCAATTAAGTAGGCAATCAATTTGTAATTATGTTCTACAGTTTTAATTGGTAATTAACAGGGAAAAAAACTATATTTTAGTGCGGAAAGTTCAATAGGGCAAGAAGTAAATAAAATAATAATGAAATGATATAGGTTTGAATATTTTAAACATTGCATTTGCTATTTGCATTTGAAAGAACTCGTCGTATTTATCGCAGTTGTTTTTGTTGAAAAGAAGGAACAGAAAAGTTAAGCTTTTTGCTTTGTCCATAAAATGAAAAAGGTAACATGATTATCAAAGTCGTAAGTCGTAGTAAGAAGAAGGGCCTCTTTTAAAATGTATTTTCTAAAATAGAATTTTAATCCTTTCCCTTTCCGACTTTTGTCTCGAGCTCGAAGAAAAAAAGTACCTCGTTTGCATATGGCCTTAGAATAGTTAGGTATGCTAAGGCACCAAACCAAAAACCTTATTCAAATCACATCACATCACATCCAATCCAAGTCAAAACTAACTTTACAAAAAAAATATTTTCCGGCCTTTCCGGGTACCTATGCCTATGTCTCTTTCTTTTAAAAAAATGTGTTTCTGAAACTGAAATGTTTTCCATTGTCTCACGTATGACATGACTCTATTCTATTGATAGAATCTTTGACGTGTTTTATGGAATATGATTATTCTAAATTACGAAGAGAAGAAGAAAAAAATCCCACAGTAAATTTATTGACGTTAGCGTAGCTCCTCGATTTTTAATACGTCGATTGAATATCTATCGCAATTTTGTCACCTCTTCCAAGCAACCTCATTCCATAAAAATTTGTTAGATTTTTTCTGTCACATGGCAATGTAATGGCATCCCAGATATTATTATGTCTAATGTCATGTATTTTTTTTTCTTTTTGAACAAATAAATCTCTGACATGCGAAATCAAAATATTAATATTTTTCACAATAAGAAAAGAGTCGAGATGCGGCCTGGTTGCTGAGCAAGGAATCATGCTGAGTATCTTAGATCTCATAGCATGCGTTAGTTGGCGCCAGCAGCCTCGTTCCGTGTGACTGTGACTGTCGCTTAAGTATTTTTTAGTTTTTATGCTCTTGCTTCTGACTTGACTCAAACAGGATGATTCGGGTCATCGGATCAGATTGAAGAATATATTTAAATCAGTACAGAAAAATAGACTACGTTACCTTGTTTTCAATTCCTTAAATTTTTATCTTGTATTCCAAGTCGTAGTGCAATGGAATGCAATGAATATAGAATTGAATTATTCGAATGAGATAGAAAATAAAAATGGAAGTATTTTTTATGCATCCGTTTCGTTCATATCAAAATTATGGATCGTGTTTGAAAAGGGAAGCCTTTTGCTCCTTGATTTGCATTGCGAATAATTTCTTAGAAAATATGAAAATAATGTGCAGAAGCTGATGACAATGAGATCGCACTACTCCCACCACCACTACCACCTTTCCAATTCCAATATAACCATCGTTTCAAGAAAGTATTGATGTGGAAAAATGCAATTTTTATGACACGTCGGAGTCAGAATGGACACTTTTTATTAATGCGCTTATGATTTACCGTCTGTCCACGGAAATCCTCGGACTTTCTACTTGAATGATTATCACTTGAAAATCTTGAAATTAATGACTGTCACACACAAATGAAAATACGCAAATTGAAATGAACAAAACTACATTCCGACCTACCTTGCAATATACAGTAACAACAATGGAAATAGATTATACAACCGTACGACTACAGCTACAATAACAGTTCAAAGTGGGAATTTTTTCAGAAATTTTTTACAAAATATTGAGTAACCATAGTCATAGAGAACTTACATGTTATATTTGCTGAGAATTGCAAATTGCAATAGGTTTTTTTTATTGATCTCGATTCGACTCCACTCGATTGTAATGCAAATACTTTTTTTTTGCACTTTCCACGAAAATGTTTTCTCTTTTTTTTG
>JAHZMX010000470.1:0-11712 GCA_027743895.1 Seira musarum
TTATAAAATGGACCTATAATTTAATATTGAATAAATAATTTAGGCATTGTACAATATAATACATATACCATACATCTTTGGAAGTTCTAAATCTTCGGGTTGCGTCGGGTGTTCCTGTCATTAAAAGACCGATTTAGGTGTATGCATTGGTTTATCTGAAGCCACTATATCTAGTATTATCTAGTGTCATTCGCATTATTCCAACAAACCATCGAAAATAGGTTTCATTTCCTCAAGCTGGCCCAATAGGAAAAACGCAATTAGCTGCTCGAAAAAATCCGTTTTGCATTATGTATCTACTGGAAAAGATTAACTGAATGCATTATAAAATGCTTGGTGCCCTTGTGGCGTAAGATGGCCCTATGAATCAATTTGATATCATGAACCGAATTTTTTGAAAAGAAATGAAAATTGACAAAAACACTTTTTTATTGACAATGAATCATTGAAAAATAGTTTATTTAGAACAGACTAGAAGTTTTGTAGAAAAAACAGAATACTTTCACAAAGCATAGTAAGATGTACAGTAGAGTAAAAGATGTAAATGGTAGAATGTAGTTTCAGAAAAGTATTTGAAATAGATTAAGTTAAAAGTTGGATAAGATGGGAAGAATAAAATCTAGAAGATTAAGATGGATGAAAGAATAAGAAAAACAAAATAAGAATTAATAATAATACAATAAATGCAAGTACAAGGGACAGTGCATGGAGAGTGGAGAGGTTATGGTCCGAATCGAATTCCAGCTTGAATTAGTTGTGTCGGTAACCAGTCCACCTGACTAACCGGCATAACCGTATTGGCCATTGCCGTAAGCGTTGTTGGCATTCATAGCTCCGTACTAATGAATAAAAAAATGTCATCATTAAAATCATTTACTATTGGACAAAATAGGGAAAGGATTTTGAAAGTTTCGGTGTTTTCATACCTGGCCTTGGTTGACTGCACCCATGGATCCTTGGGATCCTACAAGCATATGATTTCAAAATTATTTATCTATGCATCAATTACCATTAGATAAAGTCCAATAAAAAAATTTTTTACCTTGAGCAGCGTTCAAGTTGCTTGCCTAAATGAAATAATAATGATTTCCATTAATTTTTTGAAAGATTTTTTTAAAAAAGTAGAAAGTAAGGTTTTACCTGGCCGTAAGCCCCTGCATTGTGACTACCCTGAGCACCAGCCAAACTATTGTCGTAGGCTGTGAAAAATCGCAAAATTTCCATTAAAACGTAGTTCGCAAATAAATTCGATGCTTCAGCATTCAGCTCAATACTTACAATTGGCGTTC
Organism: Seira musarum; assembly: GCA_027743895.1. NCBI lineage: Eukaryota > Metazoa > Arthropoda > Collembola > Entomobryomorpha > Entomobryidae > Seira > Seira musarum. The sequence continues at coordinate 1,290 of JAHZMX010000470.1, forward strand.
CCATAATTTTCACCATAAGTTTGACTAGAGCCGAACCTTTATGAGAAAATAAAATCATGTTAACAAATGTCCTCAATTTTATGAATAGAAAGGGGTTTTATATACTTGTTTCCGTAATTATTGGAAGATCCAGCATTTCTGGCAGCGACACCAGAGAACTGATCCTGGGATCCAGCTCCATAAGCCGAATTGCCAGCGTTTAGGGCTGATCCTTGTGAGCCTTGAGCACCTGCAAACAAACACATAAAACTTAAAATTAGATGACTTAAAATGCAAGCTAAAATTGAATAAATAGTTTCTGATTACATACCGTATGCATTCAGATTTGATCCTTGAGCAGCACCCTAAATTGAATTAAACGGAACAGGTAAGCCTCCTCCATTAATTCGGAAATTGTTTGTGAAATTAAAACTTCTATTTACGTAGTTGCTAGCCCCGTTACCATACGCCCCATAACCAGCTCCTGGAGCCATACCATACTGAGGTGCGGCGGAAGCAAATCCAACAATAGCAGCAAGAACTAAAACCTTCATTTTGAAGTACGGTTCTGAAAAGTTATAAATAAGTTTAATGAGAAAAACCTACCAACTGGCAAAGTTTTTTAGGACGTTGTTTGCTTACTTACTCAAGATTTCCGTCCGTGAAATATTCCGTGAAACACAATGGCAATTTGAGTAAATGGCAACTGATATCAAAGGTTTCCGGGACTCTCCTTTTATACTACGAGGAGGAGATGATATTTCGTAAGATGTTGGATGTCGGTGAAATACAAAGCTGGTGAAATGATACTATAATTACAGTTTCAGACTGGGACATCATAAAACATGCAATTGCGTCAATTTTATTTCAACCCATTGATCAACAACCTTTCGGTGTTTAAAGCATCTATTGTTTTTACACCAGAGGAGAAGAATCAACAAATTTAGTTGTGCCATTTAAGTCATTGTACTTGCTTAACTATCCTTCCACCAAGTGATTCAATAGTGCATGACGCAAGTCTTTTTCATCATTCTTAAAATAAAAAATTCATCAGAGTAGGTGCGACAACTTGAATCTTGAGGTTCCAATATTAACACTTTTGTTTCATGTCACATGCCTTGTGTCTTCTGCAATATTTTTACTTCCCTGTTCCCTATCCAATTTTGATGATTCCTTTAAATTACTTTGATCGCACGAATTACCATAGGGTCGATGAAACTATGATTTTCTCAATTGTATATCATATTATTACGCTTTTTATGCTCCAACTAATATGTTCATGAATGAATATAATGGAAAAAATTGAAAAAGGCACGTTTGGGTTTCATAATTGCGAAATTAAAAGTTTACTTGAAGAAACCAATTTATGTTTATGCATACATATATTATACACGTGCATACAGTTAACGAATCAAGTACAGAAGAACTAGATAAATGCATTAGAGGAAGAATGAAGAATGAAAATAGAAATAATACAAGTTGAAAATGTATTTTAGGATTAAAAATCAAGGAATCATTTTGTACTGAATAGGAAAGTTCTAGCCAAGGGGAAGAAAAAGAAATAGGAAAGTTGTTTATAGGAAAAGAAGGAATAAGTAAGGAAAATCTCTTTCATCACAGGCATTCAGACTAGATCGATTTCGATTTAACCCATGTATCCATATTGTCCAGCACCTTGGTTCTGAGCGGCGTTCATAGCACCGTATTGTCCAGCATTCATAGCTCCCATCGAACCTTGAGATCCTGTGAGTCAAAGACAAAAAATGGATTCGTCAGAACTTTCAAAAGTTACAGCGTTCATAGCACCGTATTGTCCAGCATTCATAGCTCCCATCGAACCTTGAGATCCTGTGAGTCAAAGACAAAAAATGGATTCGTCAGAACTTTCAAAAGTTAAATCAAACTTTAAAGAATTCAATGCCTTACCTTGAGCAGCATTGAGATTGCTAGCCTGCAAATTTAAAAATAGATATGATGAAGATGTCTACTAAAATACATTTTAAAAAAACGTTCTTACCGATCCTTGTGCATTCTGTGCGTGACTTCCCTGTGCTGCCGCAAGCTACGCCAAGCAATATGAAACCGTTAGAAACAGTTTTCCTGGCAATGTTTTGAAGTTTCTTTCATGCCTTACCGAATTATCGTGCGATGAGCTATCGCCATAGCTTTCGCCGAAGGTGGTAGACGATCCAAACTTTTGTCCACTTGAGCTACTTGAGCCACTATTTCTTGCAGCCATCCCACCGAATTGATCTTTAAAGAAGTTTTAAAACATCAATAACAATCCCGATACATTTGCGCAGATTGTCTAGTTTGGTTCAAATCTCAAATCTTTACCTTGGGACCCTGCTCCAAATTGACTGGCTCCCTGGTTGACGGCACTTCCTTGACTACCCTGTGCACTTTAGTATGAAGCGACAGTTTAGCATTTTTCATTCAATAATGGTTTTAAAAAGTAAAGAAATGAATTTACCCCATGGCATTCATGTTTGAGCCTTGCATTGCCCCCATAGAGCTTTGTCCTTGCCCATGTGAACCATATGATCCTATAATATTTTGCCTAATTTGTATCAAAGTTCCTCTAAAAATTAAAATTCTATATTAAAATTGTACTAACCCATTGGAGCGGCACCATAACCGCCCGGGGCACCGTAACCTCCAGGGGCGCCATAACCTCCTAGGAAACGTTTTTAATCAGGTCATTAAATTTTTCATAAATTATTTAAATCGGCATTATTCGAAGGCATTAGCGAAAAAGGAATAACTAACCTCCGTAAGGATTGCCTCCATATCCATACTGGGGGAAAGCCGAGGCGGCTCCGATGAATGCCAAAACAATGATAGCCTTCATTTTCGTTTCTAGAATTCAAAATAAAATTATTGTAAATGTGGAGAAAAGAAATTATTTAACCCTTTGAAATGAATTACGCACGTTTTCTTGATTCGAGGGAAGGTTTCTTCAGTGTGGCTGGGAAGTAAAGTAGTGTGATTTACTACTCCCTAACCACAGTCTTTTTATACCCACGAAATTGCGAAAACATGTTTGTACGCATTGCAAAAATACCTATAAATTAAATGTTTCAGGAGTTAAAAACAATCATTTCTCCGGTGTATCTGAGACAAAACAATAATAAATGTTGGTTAACTGCTAAGAATGAATGAAATGTCATAAAAGAGGCTACGTGAGGTCCTTGGAAAATACGTTTAAAAAAAACCTAATTGCCAATTACCTAAGCACGGTTTGAATGAAAAACACTGAGCAAACATCGTATGACCAAAATATTTTTGTACCAATAATTCCTAGTGTTACAGAAAAAACACTAATATTTTTGTAATCTGACGTGGATAAAACAAACGTGACGAAATATGACGAGGTTGCTCTTATAAGGACTAATTTGATACTGCAATATGATTATTATATGGATGTTCAAGTTGATTTTCAAATTGTATGAGATGGAACCTAGCCACTACTGACCAAAATTAAAATTAACAGCTTGCCATGCACATAGAGAAAAGATTCATGGTTATTCCACTATTCCAGAATATCAATCTCAAAAGTTTTATAGTTTTAAGTTCTGATCTGATCAAATTGATTCAGTGTCCTTGGTAAATGCATTGATTCGAGCGTGTGAGTTTGAAACTTTCCAAAGTATTTGTAATTAATGCAATTGTATTCTTAATTAAGTTCATTTTATTAAGGATAGTTTATTTACTCAAAAGAGAAAACAATCTGGTTTAACGGATACGGAATAGTTACATCACATATTGAATGTGAAAGTACAAAAATTAAGATCGTGTACAGGTCTACGTAAAATAGTAATGAATTGTTGAATTAATTTTTACATTCTATGTAGTAACTCTAAATTATAATCATATAACAAATCTCTAAACTATTTAATATAAGTCATAATATATAATTCTTTGACCACCGAATGTTAAGATTTACCAGAAAAACAGAAGGTAAACCAACCCGCACCACACATATACATCGAAAGAAGATATTTGACACCTTGATTACTTTCAAAATAAATTTTCTAGGAACAATAAGACTTGGTGACGAAACATCTGAAATATGATATAATCTAATTCAATATTGATTTTAATAAATCTATGTCACCTCACAATAACGATATATTTATTTTAACGGTAATAAGTGTGTTACATGTTTAAAGCGCAAAATTCTGCGCCTGAAATTCCATTTAAGTAAAGGAAGACAAAATGTCACCCCAAATTACTTATAATGTTGGTAGTTCATCTCATCACACACTCATTTATTTAATCCTCTAATAATGTTGCTTCGCTTCATTGGATTATGCTGACGGATGCACAAATGTGAACCAATCCTATATAAATCACTTTTTTGAAGATATATTCTGCAATTATCCACATGTTTTTTGCGAATAAGTATCCAGGAAGCCTTCTGAATTTTTTTGACATAAAAGCGGTTTACTTGAATTTAAATTCAACTCGTTCAAAACGTATACAATTTTCAATTAAAGGGTTTACATCTATTTCAGATTTTCGCTCTAGATACCGATTGTCAATAGTTTCTCAGCTTAAAATTGGTTCTCATTTAAATTTTCAGGAAAAGGTCAGGACCTTCTATTCTATATTCATAATTCTTTCTCAAAATGTTTACTCTTACTTTATGCCATATCATGGGTAAAGGAGGAACAAAACATTGAATGAGGGACATTTTTAGCTACATTATACGTTTTAGTATTTACGTCATGATTACACCTAGGAGAATGTTGCAATTACACTTTTTTGCAAACAGCCAACATTTTAGAAAGCATGCGTCACATTTTAAAACCTGTTTACAGTTTGGTCACTGGTGGCAACTCGCAACACCCAATCTTGGTAAGTAATATTCATGTGACTATGCATAATTTAAATTAAAACATTTACTTTTTACACTGTATCCGTCTTTGCTTTACTTTGCTCTACAGAATCTAGTTTTCATTATGATGATAAGAGATTAGAGTGTTTTTAACGACGTAATATTTGATTGCACACATACATATAACTTTTAATGAACATTAGTGAGCTACAACATAATAATATAATTACGTGACTACCTACATATTTAGCCAAGCCAATACAATTTTAATAATTTCAGAAAATGAATATGTATTGAAGGAAAAAACAAAAAATGTGATATGTGGGTGAGTATGAAATTAATTGAAGTCCGCTATTCAAAGCATACTTATTATTCCAAATCTACACGTACATTCGAGTGCAAGCAATCTAGAAATAATTTGTAAGGTAACAGGTACGTCGCTTACAATTAGAAGATTCACTACCAACAACAAATATATCGCTTTATCAAAACGAAATCACTTGATGGAATTATTTTCATAACCATCTGGAAGTTCTTAATTTTCGCCTCAGGATTAACGTTATTCTTCAAAGAATGAAAATGTTTCCACTCATCATAAATTCGTTCAATATTTTTCAATTACTTCAAATCGGCTCTGATATTTTGTGCGCGGACGCAAATATTCGTGATCCATTTAGAGACCATTCCATGTGCTCTTCTCACCCATGTTGCTGCGCCACGGCCCATTCCGGCGGAGAAAGAATCTATGAAATGAAAGCAATGAAATAAAATGAAAATTTTTGATACGAGCTTTTCGTTTTTTTGTACACTTTACCTCTTTGCTCTCTGTCACTGGTCCCGCTTGGTTTTTCTTTCGTCGCTTCAGCCTGTAACAAAGGAACATAATATATACATTTTTGATTTAAAAAACATGATGACGCATTTTAAATTTAGAAATAAATGTGGAAAGTCTCGTGCATGTAGTATCAAATTTACCTTGGATCTGTCAGCCGCTTCCTGTTTGGCCGTCTCAATGATATCATTTACAAATTTTGTTGCAATCTCAACGAGCTGTGGATCTTTTCTGGGATCATTCTGCTGATCATTCGGAGACGTCGTTTGTTGCTGTTGTTCTTGATCAAAGTCATAATTTCCATTGGAAGTACAGTTCGGTGGTGGCGTGCTCTGGTCGAAATGCTCAGTTAATTCAAACTGAAATTGGATTTCCGCTGGAGGGGGTGCTTTGCTCATCTGCTTCTTCTCTGATGAGGACAGATCAAAGGATGTTACTCTGGGACTCGCTTCGCCACCTCCGCTTCTGCCATCATCATGAGTGCGTATTGATACAGATTTAGATTTAGGACTTTTTTTCGGACTTGGAATCGGTGTAGGATTGCCTCCAGTACCAACAACGACATCGCTTGGATTATCAAAAGTCAATTTTCTGCTCCCTTTCATGCAGCTTTTTGGACTACCTGGCGCTGTGTCAGCAGGGAAAATGAAAACAGGAATTAATGCAAACAACAAAGAGCAGGAAACCAGTATGCATTTTAAATACATAGTCTTTTCTGATTCTATTCCAGATTAATCCATATGCCTTACATCATATCCATGCCATGATCTTGCGAGTAAAATGTAATTAGTAAAACGGAGCTAAATCATATCCAAACCATAGATTATGTTTTGTTATGTTCCTTTGATTTTACTCATGCACTTGTTTTCCATTGATTCGCAACATTAATTTCATGTCATGTGTCAACTTGTCACTTTCAAAGAATTTTTACAATAGATGTTTCAAAACCACAAGTTTTTCCAAGTGTTCCCCTAAATCTTTACACGATCTCTTTGGAGAGAATGCAACAGCTTTTGATATTTTGTTTCTGTTTTTGTAGAAAAAAGAAGCTTACTTACTGTTGACACGGACACTATTGCGTTGTCATGTGAAAGAAAGTAAAAATTGGATATGTTCGTAAATATCTTCGTACACTAAAGTTCTACTAAAAAATTTGTGATTACGCAATCACGGGAGAGGAATTCATTAATGCTTTGATGTTATAACCGGTATAACCAAATATTACGGTGGGCCTTGATCGTAAATCCTACCTTTTAGTCATTTTACTATTCCCCCTTTTCAAGTAGTAAACACATATTACAACAGTTACTACACCTATAGAGAAGGTGATCACAGGACATTTATCTCGAGTCACCCCTGTCGGAAGGCTCAGTGATACTTACATGGAATATGCCTTAAAAGTATTGTTCACAGTTTTGTTTTGTGTAAAAGGAACAATTGGCATACCTATGTGCTTTATGAAATGTTAGACTAGAAATAATGTTGCATATTAAATACGGCAGATGAAATTCCATTCCCATTCTTCTTTTACTAAAGGCGAATTTTGTTTTTGCACTAAAATTAAAAGACATGATCCTCATCCAGTTCCGTCAAAGCATGTAGTTTTCAAACTCTGAGGTTGAGGGCTGAGCCAGACAAAGTTTGGAATTTTAATAAAGTCTGTTTTTCATTTTGTATGGGCAAGAGGATTCCGCTTTGTGCATCATTTACATTGTGTAATACATGAAACCACACAGTACTAGATTCATACATACCTATATGATATGACACACAAATATGCCATTGTGGTTTACAGACACAAACGCACAAAGTAAAGTGCGCTGGAGGATACTTGTTCAAATACACATGCACTTGGACTATTCTCTTGAAAAATCTGTGCGGTTTAGTTTACTCAATCTGGACAGGAAAAGTTATTTCACAAAAATCATAAAAAACCTTTTTTACGAGTCAACCTTTTCGTTTCATAAAATTGTAGATGAACTGACTGAAGACTACAGCAGAATAAGACTTGCTCTATTTGTGGAAGTGTTGTCCGCTGGTAGTGATTTCGATTTCTGATTATCTTATTCAAATTCATGCACTTTTTCAACTTACGTGTATCAGAAAATCGGGGGCTTTTTGGGCTATTCTGTTCCATCTTTTCCTTCTTGGGAGAAAATAGCAACGAGGAGGATGTAGGATGAAGGAGTTGCAAAATCTCAAGTACGCGTCCCTACGCTGAGAAAATGTTTTTTTTAGTTTTTAGATTGCTTGATGAGAAGTTTCGTGTGTATTCCACATAGTTCACGCTTCTTCTCAGTGACTGAGTTTTAGCTTGAAGCTGCAATTCCCATGAGAACTTTATTTCGCACAGTAAAGTTACTTTCTTTTCTCAGAAATGTGACAAGAAAGGGCTAAATTGGACACAATTTATCACACTTTTATTTCTTATTTACTTCAAACTTTATGAAATATTACACTCCTTTTAAACTGGACTAAACCATTGCCATAAAGCAGTGGAAATTATTATTTCGTAATTGTCCAGATTTAGCTGCAGAATACCACTGATGTACTAGTTGGTCGGTACTTCGTTCCGATTGTGCGGCTTAGAAATTCCTTTTTTCCAGAGATACTCCACCTGAAAAATACAATGTATTGTGCTTTAGATATAAAATTATGTTTTAAGTGTTCCCTTATCTAGTAATTACTCATTATTTGTAAAACAATCAAACTAGCACATTTGATTTTGGCGAGCAAGCAAAAACTTTGCGCTAAAAGAAAACAGCCAAAAATAATTATAATTACTAATAATTAGTGTCTACACATATTTTCATTTGCAAAACCATATCATCAGAACAAAAACTATTGCACTTAACATTTGCATTATGGATAGGAAGAGTTTGCAAGTTTTCACTTCGTCATGACAGGTCACTGAAAAGTGCACATTTCAACGCCTACGCGGAGTGTGAGATATTTTCTAAATACGTAGTTAAAAGGAGAGACGAAAATAAAATGCTGTTGATTTTGCCCAGTTGATTTTAGAAAATTGATTTTACTTGAAGTAGAGAATCAAGAGCATGGCATGTGAAGAGCGTTATTTGCTCGACTTCGTCTTAAAAAAGAAGTTACTTCAGAATCCTCCAATGTCATTTATCAAAACAGTTTTGAGTGACAAAATGTAATTTATTCTTGAGTTTGAATAAAACGAAACCTCTTCTGAAAATTTTATTGGTCCAATTGAAAGAAGTTTCTTCGCAGCGACTGTATAAAATTTTCAGCTTATGCCAAAAGTATGAAGCTTTTGCCTTTCGAAAAATAAATCAATCAAAGAACTTGAAATTAATTACAAGACAAAGTTTTCATGAACCAAATTTTCTGCTCACTTTTCTGCGGACGTTTTTTTAATCAGAAGATGCATTCATGAGACTGTTCTTATTCTTCTTTTGAAAACTATTCTTCATGACAGTGGGGGTAATGAAGGTGGAAATGAGTGTGTAGTATTGGAATACTACTTTCATTATAAAAGGAATAAAGCTCCGCCTTTTTTTAAAAGAAAAGTCATTTTGAAGAACTAAACAACAGACTCGTTACCCTCGAGCTATGTTATAGAAAAGTTGTTTTCGCCTGAGATATATTCCAGAAATATGAAAATGTTATCTTTGTGAAGTAAAAGCCATTAAGAAACTTTTCTTTATTTCACCAGCCACTTTGTCTTCATTCAGTTTGAAAGTCAACGTCAAAAAAATTGGTTGGTCGGTCCGTGCCATTACTACAACTAAAAGTTTTGCAAAAGAGATCTCTTTTTATCAGAGAGAGTCTCGCTCCTTTCTCATGAATCATTTCATTACTGTATCTTGCTGGAAGTCGGGAGCGCTGGTTGCCGAAGGCGAAGAAGTTTGACCGGGAAACGGTAGTAGATTTTTATTAAGATTCTTCGCTTCAGTTAAGATATTACGAAACACTCGATAAAAAATAAATTGTGCCCCAACTAATCAAACTAATCATTTGAAGTGAGACAACGTAAAGATAGAAACGATCGAAACTTTCCCGCTAAACGAAGCCAATAATGTGGGCTTCATTTAGAACAAGGTACTGTTGGTACTTTATATTTTTAATAAGTCGAGTAAACTTATTTTAAGGGAATGACATATTTCGAAAAATGGTACATGATTTTTTCTAAACTCTAAAAATATAAAAAATCCAAAAGTCATTTCCCACGAAAATTGGGTAAGAGGTTGCTTCTGAAAACCAAGGAGAAGATCATTATATGTGGAAGTTTTACCTATACGCTTCTGGTAAGCCTTTCTAGAAAGTTGTTCGAATGTTTCTAAGCCGATCCTTCAAATGGACCGTGTGCTAGGATTAGGATCAGTATTTTAATGTACACACTATCAAAAACAACTCCTTGTCAAATATAAGTTTATACCGTTTAATAGTGTATAAATAATTTGCTGTTGTCTAGAAGTTTAATTGATATTTTTATCGTTATCTTTACAAACTTTAATGTCCGCATTTACAGACAATGAGACAACAAAGTACATATCTAAAACAAAGCAAGGATATAAAAATATAAATACCAAAGATAGCAATTTGTTAATGGAACAATGAGCTTGTATTTATGACATCAATACAATAAAATAAAACAAAATAATGAGTAAAAAATAAAATCCCTATTTTTAAAACAAAAATAATATTTCCATCCCTCGCGAAAATTGTTTGTCAAAATAGAAAGCAGCCTCGTCGCACTACATAACAAAATTGTACTTTCAGGCAATTACGGGGACGATGCGGAT
>JAHZMX010000471.1:5694-30100 GCA_027743895.1 Seira musarum
CATGTCATGATCATTTGATTTCCTTTTTTATTTATTTTTCGGATTACGTACGTGATCATTCAGTAAATTCAATTTATATGCGTGTCACTGATTCGATAGGCTTATCTATTACCATCATTTATTTCATGGACTTCGGCTCGACTCGACTGGACTGCCATGCCACTGCACTGCAAGCGGTTCTGGTTGAGTTTCCGGCAAAAGTGAAAGTGAATGATGAGCTCAAGTTTTCCTGCATTAACCAAATATATATAAAAACCAGAGATGGCAATAAAAACTTCATTGTCATATTGGAACTATTAAAATCTCACAATTTTTTTGCGGTAATAACAAATTTTGACTTAAAAAATCAGTCATTGGTATCACCCAGAGTAAAAATTGTTTACCCCACAAATGAATTAAAAATGGTAAAATTATTTCTTGCGGATAACCCATTTTAGCTGTTTTTCCCGCTTTACTTTTAAGCCAATTTGAAACCGTTTTAAGATATTTTTGCCCACCTTTGCTTATTTTTCCATATTAACCCGCTTTCTCAACTTTACTTGCCAAACCCCATTATAACCCACGTTAAACCATTTTAACCCTTTTTCAACCCAATGTTACCCTCTTTATTCTACTAAACCAATTTTAACTGACCCTTCTTGTATCGATTTTTACCCAATTTCTCCATCTTACTTTTAAACCCAGTTTAGTCCTAAAACCCGGAAGCACGTAAATAAACCCATTATTTAATGTTCAGTCGCGATGAAGCCCAACTCTGCTTAAGTCCCCAAAAATTAGATAAAAATTGCAATAGAAACATAAGTAGAAGTAGCTGTATTAGGATGACATGGCAGTGTGTTTCCTTCCTTTTTCCTACTGTCAATTCCCAAACTTTCGAATGGAATCGAGTGGAATTTGCGGATGCTTTTTCCAAGTATTTTCATGATATGATCATCGGGATGGGTTTTGCATTGGAAGGTCTAACCAGGCCAGGCCAGGCCAATCCATGGCATTACTATCTCCGGGAAAAATAATGAGCAATGTCATGTGTAATCAGGGCTCAGACCCAAGCCAGGACCAGAGCTATTGCTATTATCATCGACGAGGGGAAAATACGTTTTAAAAAATATGCTTTTCCTCTCTCTCCCATGCATATTTTCCCTAATCCATGCCATAGGCCATTCTATGGTTCATGTTTGATGAGGACAGCATTAATAATCCTCCTGACTAAACACTTTTTCATTTTTACTCCATATCACACATAAATAAAATGGGTTTGGGGAATTTGCAATTTTGTGGTGGTGGTTTTATGCCAAAAATGGCTATTCAATATTTTTTGTAATGAAAAATACATTTTGAAATCTTTCTATAAAGTACAGTTTAAATCACGAAATTACGAGTCCGTTATAAAAGTTGTCTATTATAGCCAATTATTTTCAGATTTCTCGAGTTCTTAAATATTTACGTAGAATAACGCGAGATATTTTGAAAATTTGTTTAACCCAAAAACGTGATGCTGTAATTCATTTCATTTCGAATTTTTCTCGAACAATTCAATTGAAATCGAAATCTACATTTTTGACCTATGCGGTATATCGGGATTCCATCTTAAATCCTTAAGCTTTTGTTTAATGAGGTCATAGTCGTGAACATAAACATGATCTGAACTGAACGCCATTATCATTATCATATCATCTTTGGCATGGATTTGCCTCTGGATCGAGCTCAAAAATCGAATCCATTCATTCCATTCCAGATTGATGGAGAATTAAGATGTGAATCCCTATTTCTATTGAAATTCAAAGTAGCCAAAAAATATAATAAAAGCTATATAGGTTGTGTTCGATGATTCATGAAACGAAAAAACTTTTGTTGCTTTTTTTCTATTCTTCCGGGGGTAAAAAAATGCATCATGATGATGATCGGATGAACACAAGAGCAATTGTAGCAGTAACAGAGCCGATATCGATGATCTTGGAGAAAAAATGCCTTCACTTGACTTACTTTCTCTTGAAAGTCAAAGTGGAAAGCGGATCCCTTTGAAACATGAAAGCAAGTTTGAAGGGAAAGCTTCGGCTTTGGCTTTCGCTCTTGGTTCATTTTTCTTCAACTTCAACGGAAGAACTCTAGACATACTGAAAAACCCGTAATCAGTTGAAGTCGAAGTTAAAGTTAGTAGTGCTGTACATATTTTGCAGAGTGAACGCGATCGGGATTGCAAAGTTTTTATTTATTCGGAACATGCATCCACGCTGCGTAGAGTATAAAGCCAATTTTTTAAAATTTAACATCCAAGTCCGGTTATATTTTTTTGAATTATTAACTAAAATTGAGAAATAAAATTTCATTAAATGTTTAGAATAATTTTCTCGTCGTTTTTATTCCTTCAAAAACTCAATACCTAAATTTTGAAGATTTTACAAGACAATAAATATAGGAAAAAATTCTAGTAAATATTACACGGGTAAATTTCAAAGAAAATAAAAAACGGATTGGGCTTCACTTTTTTGCAGAAATTAAAATTTCAAATAAAAAAACGAATTTCCATTAAAATTTTTGCCCTTTTCTTTTAGCTTCTTTCTAATTAAGCACCAGGCAGATCATTAATCTATATATTTCCCGTAATTCCAATCACACAGCAAAATGTAGATTCGACATCAAGAAACAAAAAAATAATGAAACTGCTAAATAAACAAGAATTCCGTCTGTGTAAATAAATGTGATCAAAAATGAATCGCCGAAAAACTAATTTTAATATGAATAAGCACAAACTGAACATAATGAATTGATTCCCTAATGCCACGCCGTACTATTCTATCATGTCACATATTCCAACATTCAAAAAAACTGATGGTGATGATCATGATGATGTTGATGATGAAGCATCATTTTTTCCCCATCCATTCCAACGCATCGCGTTTTTTAGTTTTTTGCATCCCACTTCCACTTCTTCTTTTTTTGCAAGCGATATGATCGCTTGATAATCCTTTTCCTACAAAACTGAAGTGAAAACAGGCGAACGAAACGAGGGGAGTTGGAAAGAAAAAGAGGTGATGCTGATGCTGCTGAAGCTTTGCATTGCTTTGGCAAAAGAAGTTTTGCACATCACATCGTATCCCATCACATCAGTTCCCATCTGCTCCTCACACGTACAACAACGCAACATATTTGAGTGAAGTGAAGGCACGCTCCAAACTCCTCTGCTTTTTTTTTCTTTTCCCAAAAATATATCGCAATTCACTATCGCTGGAAGGCAGGAAGCTTAACAACTCAAACTCAAGTTGTAATCGTGTGTGTTTTGCATCTTCAAAAATAGGAGCTTTTTTGTTTCCCTCGGAGAAAAAAAAGGAACGTTCGTCTCATTCCTCAGGGCCGGATTGTTTGCCTTTAACTTTTTTTTGGAGGGAGCGTTAAAAATGGAATTCCAACGGTAGTTGTGTCGGTTGATATTTCTTTCTGTGGCTGTGATGTGTGATGGGCATGATTGATGATGTGAATTTGCAATTGTGATTTTGGATCACAATTTAAAATTTTGTGTAATTAAATTTGCAAAAATGAGAAGAGGTAGCTGTTTCTTTCTGTGGCTGTGATGTGTGATGGGCATGATTGATGATGTGAATTTGCAATTGTGATTTTGGATCACAATTTAAAATTTTGTGTAATTAAATTTGCAAAAATGAGAAGTGGTCGAAGTGAAGGTGTTGTTTCCTGTTCCTCGTCAATACGGATTTTTTAACGACGGTTTTCATTTTTAGGAAAAATTGAGTGAGGTGAAGGTCGTGGGTGGCTTGGCGTTGGCGACTGACTGGAATAGTTCAGGTCGGGTTAGTCAAGTATGTCGTGTAATGTAATGTGATGACTGTGGATTTGTGGAATTGTAACATGAGTTGGAAAAAGTGAGGTGAAGGTCGTGGGTGGCTTGGCGTTGGCGACTGACTGGAATAGTTCAGGTCGGGTTAGTCAAGTATGTCGTGTAATGTAATGTGATGACTGTGGATTTGTGGAATTAGAAAATGAGTTGGAAATCTTCCAGTCAGCCACCGCATCGCCACCGTCATAATTAAATTCATAGGTGGGGTTTCCTGTCTTTTCGTTTTCATTTAAATTTAAAATTGAAAGATATTTATATTCCATCCGGTTTGTTTCGACATCTATCCAAGAACTCTTTGATTGTTTGTGCAATAATTTTAATAAAAAACGAAGATTATAATAAAAGTATGCGGCGTGTAAATATAAAAACTTCAGATTTTAAAAACCGGAAAAAATTTTCAGAGATTTTTCCGGTATATGAAATTTTGTCCTATGAAAATTCTGCTTTCCTCCCAATAAGCATTGCTAGTCTTATTTTTAGCGGAAATGTTGAAATTTCTTTTCTGGATATGTAGATCTGCAGGAATTTAAATTTAATTCAGCATGAAAAATGAATAGATTGATGCGCAGTATTTACAGTTACTTTAAAGTAATCCTCGCCGAGACAAATAAATATTTGTATACAGGTTCCTGTGTCTGTTTTTATAACGAAGTCAAATTTAATCAAAAAACGGAAATACTCAAAGGCGGATTTCGATTTATTTGGGAACGTTTTTAATAAAATATCCGAATTGTTTTTTATTTGTTTTCAGAAAGTGATCTTCTGTGTGACTTGATCAAGTTAATTGGATCCAAGAAGTGAAAGTTTCATCGACTCTATTTCTCCGTTGTTCACCTTCATCCATCCCCTCGGGAGAAAAATAACGGGAGCACAAGAAAGTGAGTTAAAGTTGATCAACGGAACTTTTTATCGAAAATCTGAAGAATAATCAGAGATGGGGATATGGGAAAATTAGAAGTTTCTAGAATTGATTTTAAGAAATCTCGGAAAACTTTGGAAAGTTTTTGGTAATTCAGAACCTCAAAAGAAAAGTGGACTTAGAAGCCGTTAATGCAAAGCGGAAGTAAAATGAAATTCCAGAGCTACCCAGATATGTCCTTGTTTTTCGTCGGAACAAAATCTTCCATTTTCCCATCTCTGATGCAAAATTTGGTGAACTCGGATGTTGCCGTTAAAACTAAATACATTTTTTTTTCTTTTTTCTTCCAGTCATTCTTCATCAGTGACCTGTCGTCTATCTACCTACTTAACCACCTACGAAACACCTCGAAACTCTGTCATCGGAGTAAATATTTAACTGAACTACCTATACACTTCCTAGTACGAAGTTCTTCTTTTTGTGTGACATACCTTATTTGTGCGTAGGCATTTTTGAAGGGCCTCTGAAGACATTTACTCAGGGACAATAAGTTACCCTTGAGTAGATATCCAATTTCAGTGGTTTAGTTCAGTGAAGTGCACGCCAACAGCCGAAAACCAAGAGCAAACCCACTCGCGAAAATATTTTCCTCCTCCTCAAACCTCATCTTATTATGACTTGAAGGATGTTGTTCTTGTTCCCCCACAAAAATAAAGTGACACTAGCTTATCCAATAATGCTTGAACACAAATACAACCAACGCAGATGACGATACACTTCTACAGTTTAATTTAAGTAGTTCTACAAAAAATTATATTTATTTTTTCTTCTAAAAACGCAACAGAAAACGTTCTACGGGTGACGGGTACAAAAAAAGAAATTTTGAACGGCGACCAAGTTTTGGAAAAAGAGTGATTTTGGACCACAAAAATTTATTTTGGAGCTCTTTGTAGAAATTTTTAATTAAAATGAGTATATCTTCGAGTTCGACTTGGAGTAGTTTAGGAGGAGGAGGAGGGGGAATGAAGATCCTATTCCTTCTTGGAGGATTCCTCCTCCTATGCGCCCTCCCAACGACAACCGCCTCGGGAAATGGAAATGATTCGGAAGAATTGCCGAAATGTGAACCTGGCTTGTTACTTCCAGTCTGGGAGCCTCAAGATGACCTCAGTCTCGGTAAGAAAATAAAAATATTATGAAATTTATGAATATATTTGTTTTTTAAATATGATCAAGACTGGGTGTAACGGACACTTTATGTAATGGACTTTTTTTTTCTCCATAACAAATTCCAGAGGAATGCATTTTTGTCGCTTCTTGAAGTTCGCTTTGGGATAATATGACTAATGAAGAATCAGTTTATTTAACAGATAGTCTTTGTCAATGCCAATAACGGGTTTCAAATGTAAAGTAGAATGTGGGATTAAGGCTTTAGGCAAAAACGGGTTCCTTTTTTACCGGTTTTCTGTGAAAAATGCATTGAGAATCCAGAATTTAACTTCTCAAAAATACATTTCGCGCTTTTAGCCACTTTTCACTCATTTTTACCAAAAAACCCACTTTTTCCCATAAATTTCCCGTCTTTCATTTTATGCAAACGACGATTTTTCCGGGGATTAAGCCTATTTCTTCCCATTCACAATGTCCTTAAAACATTCCTGTTTGTAAATTGTCCAATACCCGTTATAACCGGTTTTAACCATTGTTTCTTTTAGTCATTTTTATCCCGGGTATTACATCCATCTCTGGAAGTGAAAATATGAGAATAACTAAATATGTTACAATTTGAATTTGGACTAGAAATCTTTGAAATTTGCACATTAATAAAAAATATTTTACCGATTTTATTTTTTATTTAATTTTGCAGCTTTCAACCTCCTCGTAATCATATCCATCTGCGTATATGTGATTCCGAACGACGAAGTACGTCGAATCAAACATCTGCGTGTGTTCTTTGTAACAGCCACATGGTCTGTATTCGCCTACCTGTGGCTTCTCATCATCCTGAAGGTAACCTCCCCCGGTGTAGTCGATCTATGGGAGGGTATCGTCACATTCCTCTTCTTCCCCGCCACAGTCTGCACCGCCTACATGGCTGACCGTCGTATCTACAAGTTCGTAACCAAACAATTCAGAATCGGTCGTCGTGGCATGATCGTTGAAACAGAAGGTCAAGAAATGAAATCAAATGTGGAATCCGGTCTCCGCGTCTTCGAGGAGGAAGGTGTCTCAGAAGAAGTCCGTGAATTTGAAGACAGTCGTCGTGAATACATCAAAATGTTACGTGAACTGCGTAAAAAGCACCCAAACATTGATGCGGACCAGTTGGAAGCAATGGCTCGAGAGGAGATCTTAAACAAAGGTCCCAAATCCCGAGCTTTCTACAGAATGCAAGCAACGCGGAAACTCGTTGGAGGTCAAAATCTCATGAAAAAAGTTCAGGAAAAAGCCGCCTCCGATGCAAACATAGACCAAGCTGGGAAGGAACCTCAGGAGAAGAAGGAAGATGCTCATATCACAAAAATCTTTTTCGATCCTGGACATTACACAGTGCTCGAGAATATTGGTCAATTTACAGTCACGGTGGCGAGGGATGGTGGCGATATGAATTTAACGGTTTTGGTTGATTACAAAACTGAGGATGGTACAGCATCTGGAGATCAAGACTATGTGAGTGCTGCGGGTACGATTACCTTCGGACCTGGGGAAACGTCCCAGACTATTACGTTGGAAGTTATTGATGACGATGTTTTTGAAGAGGATGAGCACTTTTATGTGAGGTTGAGCAATGCAAGATTCTCCCCTACTGATACACTCACGCAGATGAATGGGGCTGCGGGTCAGCCTCCAAAGTTTCCTGAGGTTCAGTTGGCGCCACCATTTTTGGCTACTGTTATTATTCTTGATGATGATCATTGTGGTGTGTTCTCACTGGAAAAGAAGGATGTTGAGACGGTCGAGAGTGTGGGTGCGTATGATCTGAAGGTTGTGAGGTGGAGTGGGGCGAGAGGAAAGGTTGCGGTGCCGTATGAGACGGAGGAAGGTACTGCGAAAGCGGGAAAGGATTATGTCCATGTGGAGGATGAGCTTATCTTTGAAAACAACGAGACAGAGTAAAAAAAAATTCCTTACTTTTTACAGTTAAAGCTCGATATAACGGCAGCTTTGGCAATAAAGGATTTACGAAAAGTCATGTTTTCGGGATAATTGGGAGATTAGAGACGAATCCAATTAAGCTTAATTAGCAAGAGAAATGTATCCGATTACAAAAACCTGTTGTTGAGGAAATTTATTTGCATGCAAATCCGTTACGCGTGTGTCCAATTTTTCGATTTCATTAATCCGTTATAAATTTGTCTGAGGAAAATTAATAAATTCTGGATCCGTTCAAAATGGATTTATATTTAAGCTTATTGACGGAAACAAATTTGTTAAAAAAATCCGTTATTGAAGAAATTTATTTACTTGTACATCCGTAAAACGTGCGTTCATTATTTCATTAATCCGTTTGGGAACTTCCTTGAAAAATTAGGAAACTTTGGATTTTTTATGATCGATTTGCACTTAAGTCTAATAATGAGAGAAGTGAATCCGTTATCCATTATTGAGGAAATTTATTTACGTGCAAATCCGTTATACGTATGAATCCAAATTTAGTAACCCGTTATCAAAATATGTTGGAAATATTTAGAAATTTAGAATCCATTCAAATTGATTTGTATTTAACTTGAATATATATGACCATCAAAAACTTTTAAAAGAATCCGTTATGAGCGAAATTTATTTGCATGTAAACCCGTTAAATACTTATGAAAATTATTTTGTCGAAGTTTTTATTATGTGCATATTCCAAAAAATGTTTAAATAAGAAGTTTAGAAAAACATGTCAAGTTTATAAAATACGATGAACTATAGACGACGGCACAAAATTCCACTATACCCAAGAAATTACCCTTGACAATTCAGATTTGAAGCTTAAGTACTTGGTCAAATACGTCAACTCAACATAAAAATTCAAAACTAATTGTAATGAAAAGAAATAAATTCCTATAACCACAACGGATTTATTTGTATGCCGGTGTATCGAGCATCAACAATTTTTCAAGTATTTTTTTCTTAAAATTTAATTTCAAATCTATTCACTCATTTTTTCTACAGAAAATATATCCAAATCGAGATTATAGAAGAGGATAGTTACGAAAAGGACGTTTTATTCTACGTGAACATCAAGGAACCCCGACTTCTTGAAGGCAAGTGTCCTCTCCATTTCATTTCTTTTTCAATACCACTCAATTTTTTTTCCTAACAAAAATTCCCATTTTCAGCTATCGCTATGCCACATTAAAAAATATGAGCAGCACAACATATGTGGCTCATAAATCAGGATAATTAATTCAATAACTTTTTCATCAAATCAATTCCAATTTTTCATCTCTCTCAAAATATATTTATTTTGCAACAGCAACAGCTGCCCCGAATTGCGATTTGCAAATTGCCAATTGCCACACAACATATCTTATTTACTTAAATTCAAGTCAAGTTGAGTTTTTTAAAAAGGTTATGTAATGTCCCCATTTAATTATTTTTTTTATTGTGACTAATTCCTCATGAAATATGCAATGTTGCAAAAATATTTACGCCATATTTTTTTAATTTTCTAACGCAATTGCAAAAAAAATTAAAAATCAGCCTGCGCGACGTGCTGAAATGAAAAAGATCAAAGGCTATTTATTTTATTCAATGTCGAAAATTATAATTTTTTAAAGCTATTTTCTCCGAAAAATTAATTTGTCGTTTTTTTGTGCTAATAATTTTTTTTGTCGTCTTTGAAAAAAAGGAAATAGAACCCGCAACTGCAACTACAACCGCAAAACTTAAAATAAACGATATACGTACCCAAATAAACTGCTGCTTTCTTTGTGTATTTTTTTAACTCGGAAAGAGTTCAATTTATGTGAATGACCTTCAAAAAAAATTTGATTTTTATTTGTATACCTTTCCCAAAATGCAAAAAGAATTTCTAAATGTGCTTTTGTGGGAGAAGGCCGAACCTTATGTTTTGCCAGACGGAAATAAAATAATGCTCGAAAATTTTTAATTGAAATAAAACACGAATGAAATAGGAAATGATGACTCTACAAACCTAACAGCAACAAATACACAATTCATGTTGAATTATGAATGGTGGGGAAATGTTTTTTCTTGGTTTTGGTGGAATTTGCTGACATTTTGAGAGGAAATGATGAACTTCATTTTGCTGACATTTTATTCGAAATAGCTGACCTTCATTTTGGGTTGTTGTTGGGAATAGTTAAATTGATTCAAATTGTCAAGCTATTGATATAGCTGACCTTAATTTGCTGACCTTTTCTACGAATCAGCTGACCTTTTGTACGAATCAGTTGACCTTTTCTTGAAGTCGTTCCTGGAAACTATTTACGTTTGATTCGATTTTTAGACTCGTAAATGCTCTTTTGGCAGATTTTGCTGACCTTAATCTCTTGATTTTGAAGAAGATTAATCAAAAATCTCAAACAAGTCCTATCAGATTCGATCTAATATTTTAAAGATCAGCATAATCTTTTGAATTCGCTGACTCTGTGCCCATAAGCGTAAACTCGAAATCTTTTTTTTTTCGACGTTCCAACACCTAAAACCGCTATAACTTAATTGCGCCTTTGTTGCAACGTTGAGATCAGCAAATTCCCATAAATCAAGAATTCACATTTTCCCCCACCACAATACACTCTAAATTAATGTAACAATAAAAATTTTAATGATGAATCAATTTTTTAATTTTTTAATGACTTTTCTTCCTGATGAAATAACCTAATTTTTTTCTCTCTTTTTTTGTTACCTCTGTGATTCCACTTATTCTCTCTGTCTCTCGATCTTCTTCACACGAAACAATTCAACACGTTCAAAATAAATCTGCTTGCTCGTTCGCTCTCTCGCTCGCTCACTCGTACGTACGATCGTTCCATCGTCTGATCTTGCCAAAAATAAACACTGACTTCTTCTTCTTCTGCCACTACTACTACTACTTCTATTCAACACGTTCAAAATAAATCTGCTTGCTCGTTCGCTCTCTCGCTCGCTCACTCGTACGTACGATCGTTCCATCGTCTGATCTTGCCAAAAATAAACACTGACTTCTTCTTCTTCTGCTACTACTACTACTACTTCTTCTACTTGTGCCTACATTGATCTTCCTCTTCTGCTCTGCAACTATCACTACTTATGTTCGTCATCAAAAAAATTCTAAATGAAATCCCTACATTTTTTTTCTCTGGTGTGCTGACCGTGCAAAATAAATGATGCTGATACTATTCCCCTTTAAAAAAAAATTTCTCGCGAAATAAAATTCCAACCATCCACTACTGATACTACTGACATCACCAAAACCAAAAACCAACAATTACTGCTACTGTTACCGTTACCGCTACTACTAAAAAAAATATTATTTTTGTTGCACCCACATCGTTCTTAAAAAAATTAATTTTGTGAAAAAATTATTCCCCCGACAAAACAAAACGGCGAAATTTTTTCGTGCGAAAATTTCTGCGCTCTCTCGTCATCGATATCGATTGCTATCTATTTTATCGCTCGCTCACTTTTTCTATATCTGTCTCTCTCGCTCACGATCTCTTGCCTTGATTGATTGATACCACCACAGTAAGTGCCATATTATATTCACCATGAGCTTTTTTTATAAAAAATTATATTTAATGTTTTTTAAGTTTTTTTTTTGTTTACCACTTTTTCGATAAATTTTTAAAAATTATTTTGCACTACAAATACCATTACAGTACCAAAAATCACCAAAAAACACTCAAGACATTTTTACACGAGAATTATTTTTAAGAATTAGTGCTTCCTATTTGTCATGTCCTCTCGACGTCTTTATTTCTATTTGTGTTGTATTTTATGTAACTTTGTCAATGTTAATGTAAATTATAAATTTGTGTATGTCTGTGTCGCTTTAAATGTGCTGACATGTAGGAAGCATTAGTTTTTTAAACATAGAAACACTCTAAGTAGATCTATATTTTTAACCCTATTTACTTTCCGAAAACTACATAAAAATATATTTTTAGTGGTAATTGCAGGTTAGTCTTTGTGTATTGACTTGTACTACTTAAGTAATATCGTTTAGAGTTGTCCGAAACTTGTCATATTTTTGTCGTCATGCACGTACCGCAGGAACACATGAAGTGGTTGTGACCTTAAGTTACCTAGTGAAAGGTGTCCAGAACATAAGTATTCCTTCATTTTGAGCAGTGGTGTCCAAAAAATTCAGTACATTTGTCTTTGAATTCTAGGTAGGCCGGATAGAGATATTAACGCACCAAAATTGACGTCAAATATAAATTATGTAGTGGTCGCTGGTCACTTCAAATTATTTTCAAGCCGATAGTGCTGCAGAGATTCGAATTTAAATTTTATTATTCGGTGACCGTTGTGGAAAATCTGCTGACGTTGGAATTGACATTCGACACAGATCATATTAAAACGATTTTCTTTAAATGTTATTATGACATACTTCATTAAACCGATGTTCGAAGTGGCCGAGGTAAAGAATTTGGTGATGAATGGCAGTAAAAGATATCCCTCTGCTCTGCATTTGTAAGTAAAAATTGAGGACTTGTTTTTACCAGTTCGGTTCAATTTTGTTAACATTTTTCGATGGCAATTCCGAACCAACAGACTTATGACATTTAAAGGCTTGCAGTATCCTTTAAAAAACTGAAACTACTCAAGAAAACTAAAAACGAGAAAGAAAAAGGCCGAAATTTCCATGGTGCTTATAGGCTCTGTAAACTCAGAAATGACAAAATGAGACGTTTTGATACGGACAAACTTAGAAGCTTTGAACTCAGTTTTTAGGCGTCCGGAGTTTTGGCGGAACGATTACTTTCACTTAGATTGAATAGTTCATTTTTACAACCGGAATACTTTTGCTTTGGACACCTTATACCTTTATCCCAATCATCACAAAAACACAGTGTGTTAGTCAGATTAGCGTAAACTCTAATTGTAAGTAGCTCTATTAGCTCTTATTCAATTCCAGGTTGATCATATCATGTTGATAAGTAATCACGCTACTCATACTCGTGTACTTAGCTTTAGCCTATTTCGAATCATTCAGTCAATTGGAGTGTAACAATAACATTTATTATTTTTCTCCCTATAAAGAAAATGTATCACTTTTTTAGTTTCATTTCATCATTTTCTCCCCAACTCAACTCGTAGATCACGAAGAATCCCACCGCCAACTCAATCCATCCTTAAATCCGTTTCCAACTCCGAAAGTCCCAACCAACACCAAATCCATTCACATTACCCATTTCGGTGATAAAAAAAAGTTTTTCGACGTCAAAGTCCAAAGTGTTTTTTACCCTTCCAAACCCTTAAATAAATGATGAATGATGACGAATTGAATCGTGAGTCGTCAATGTCAATAGTAATAGTGTTGAACTTTTTTCTTTTCGATGAAGTGCAAAAGTTTCTGAAATACACGAAATTTTTTGGTGCTACAAAAAAATTTGAACATTTTTCTAATATTTTTTTCTTCTTTTGTCCTTTTTTCATTCTCTGGATTGTTCGTTCTTGAACAAAATTACAATCCAAATCCAAAACCAATCCGTTCTTGTCTGATCTGATCTGAATTGATTGAATACAAAACAAACAAAAAAATACGTTACGTTACGATACAATAAGGATGAGCCTGAACCGGGTGTTGCATCTTCTGATCTTGAAAACGAACACGAACCTCGGGACAAAGCCTCTAAAAAAGAAGGTTTAAGTTTATTCCTATTTTTTCAATTTTTTTTATAAAAGAAAATAAATTTTTGGAAAATTATTTTATTTATTTTTTTGAAAAGTAAATTTGGTAGTCGTAGAAAGAATTTTGAGGGTTGTTTAATTTATATTTTGGTAGATCAAAATTCTATAATAAGGTGTGTCTAATAATTAAGTAGACAGAAATTTTGGAACGAAATAATTTTTGAAAATTTGTACAAAAAGGAAAATTACAGAAAACAAGTAGATTTGATTTTGGTAGATAACAATTGAGAAATAAAATATCAAACTGATCAAAATAATTTTATAGCGAAAATATTTTTACGGCTGTTGCACAAGCTTCATTCTATAATCGTGAAATTGTAAAGAATTATTTCACCGGCTCTGGCTTCCCGATAAAATTGTGAGTAAATAAAAACAGTAGAAATCTAGAGGCGCACGATAAAATGTTTTTATAAGTACAACTGGACTGTAAGAATTCGTAGACTGACTTTCGGTTTTGTCATTTGTGACTTTAGAAATTGATACGAAAACCAACAAAATTGACATGGTGTTCCTATTCTGGTTCTGGTCTGAAATCTGAATTTCGGTGGTAGATTGATTGATTACATTTATTTCACCTTACACTGACCTGACATTAGAAAAAGTTTTGTAGTAAAAGTTTTGATAGAGTATTAAGTAGGTAAATACATAAATAAGTAGGTAGATATAATATAAACCTTTGAAAACATTTTTTGAAGACCTGCAATTACAAGTAGAATAGATAAAAGTTTTTTTTACTAACCAACTACTAACTATAAAGGTGAAAACAGCTTCAAACTTTCACTCAAAAAATTATGCATGGGGATCGTTCATAAATTATGTAAATGAAAAATTCAAAACAATGTATGTACTTCTGAACATCTAAAAAAAATCAAAATAATAATTCGTATTAAGATTTATGCAGCTTTTTCTCTTAATAAATTTGAATTTAGAAATTTTATCCTGAAAAACGATTTATGCGCGTGTCCGCTCAAAAATAAATACTCAAGTAAACTTGAAAAACCTTTGCGGAAGCGCAAGTATATGTTCTAAAATAAATAAAGAGATAATGAACTAAGTTTTCAAGAAGTTTTTTCTGTTTATGAATAATTATTTAATGCAGAATTTGGAAATTTCTCAATTTTCAATATTATTGAAATTCTATGGCATTGGCTTTATCAAAATTGAATACCCGTTTCAAAGATTGAAAAATTCTTTTAAATGTGAAATTGAGTTAAAGTTTGATAGACTCATTTAAACAGGTTTGTTTTACTTTCTATTGATTAACAGCTGAAGTACTTACCTTGTCCATTGTCGTAATAACCTGAATTGAATCATCAGAAAAAAGTCACGAAAGTTAATGTTTTACATATTTTATGAACGCTCCCTATTCTCGTTGACTAACATTTTCACACCTCTTTTCTCTCTATTGTTATTGCACTGTCATGTCGTGAATTTTAAATTAAGCTACAAAGAACAAAAAAAAGCAAATGGAATGCAACAGGATTTTTTTTCTCCACACATGATACTTCTTTTCTTGCTGAATAATTCACACATCCATTCCGCAAGTTTTCTAGTATTGTACCTTACCGTTACCACTTTCTCTCTTTGGTCGTTCTATTCTCATGGACGGACACTTAAGAACGACCAAAGAAAGAAAAAAAAGTTGTGGGTTGCGTAAAAAACATGTAGTTTGCTGGCCCTTTTTTTTCTAACTTTAACAGTAACATGCCATCAAAGTCAAAGTCATGCCATGCCACAAAAAATAAAGAAACAATAAAACTCTTCAACACAACAAGAGAAACGAAACATTGTACAGAAGAAAAGAATATGTATTGTTTTTATTTAAATCAGAGATGGCAAAAAAGGGTTTTAATGGGCAATCACGGTTGCTAGTCTAAAGATCTCCAAGCTAAATAATTAATTTGATTGAAAAGCTGAGTTCAAGCCCATTCCTTGTCCACCCAGTTCTAAAGTAATTACAGTTCATGGGTAAACACTGTGGAACTAACAAGGGAAGTCCCAGGAGTGCCCGTCTAATCCCATACACAATACACCCTGTGTAAATCCGCATTTTTTACTGGTTATCCGTTTTCATTTCTCTATGAGAACTTCCCGATTATTTTTAATTTTTATGTGCACAATGCGTAGGAGTATATTGCTTCATGGTAATACCAACGGCTCAGCTAAAATTTGGCCGTACAAGGAATATACCGTTTAACCAGTGGAAGGCCTTCTCCACTGTCTTCTAGGAATAAAATGCCAAGATGATTTCTAATATAGTTGACGCTGTTGATCTTCGTCTAAAGTAATGAATGTTTTGGCATAAAAAATAAAGTCAAAATTATTGTGAAGTTTTCACGGAGAAATAAAAACAGATCCGTAACCAGCAGAAAATGTTGACCTAGGCAACGTGTCTGATGTTTGGGACTAGGACGGGCACTTCGGGGGGTTTCCTTGTAAGTGGGTGTGATGACGTATTTTATAGGCAAATGAAAAACTTGTTCTGGTGAAAGTAATATTCCATCAAAACTTAAAACCCAAAGAACTTCGTAAAAACCCACGCTCATCAGCGATTGCCATCTCTGTTTTAAATTGAAGGTAAGTTTTCCCCCAGACAGATCCTTCCCATAGATCGTGAATAATTAATTGTGAAAGAATAGCATTGACTCTGAAAAGAAAAATTGTGTGCAATACAATCACAAATGCAATGCAATGCAATAAAATACCCCAAGACTATTTCCCTTTTCACCGGCAATAACAAAAACAATTGCAACTACCTAGACCACTACTACTACTAAAAAATATTTTGGTATTTGGTAGCGCAGAAAAAAATGCACGGTCACCAGTAAAAAAATCTTTCACGTCTTTCTTCAACTTTTTTCTAAACTGTACAGAAAAAAAAGATGAAACGAGCTTATTAAAATGCACCACAACAAAAGTAATTTTTTTTCTAGTCGCTCGTATCGTATTGTAATCAAATTGGTAGAAAAAACAGAAGCACGCGAAACGAGTAAACAAAAATTTAAAAAAAAATTGTAAAAAAAATATTCACGCCAGCGCCAGAGCAAAGTTTCGACCTTATCTCTCACTGCAAACTTAAATAAACCGATTTTATCCTCTTGTGAAAATAATTTTGTAAAAAATTTTGCGCTAGAAATAAATTTAATTGACGCTTAAAGTACTTACCTTCTGCTAATGATGAAGCAATTAAACGCCAAACCAAACCAAGCCAAGCCAGCAGCCAAACCCGGAAAGCTAATTAAATTATTAAAAAAATTTGAATGCTGTGCAGCAAGCCAATTATAAAAAATATAGCTGTAATTGAAAATTAATCTAAATATTTTCTAAAAATTAATTTGTATAGCTTTGATTTTGATCCAGACAAATTTTTCAAAGGGAAGAATAATATTTTTTAAGAAATCTTGTGTCGTGTTCAGTTATTTTTGGAGTGGAGTGAAAAAATTAGTGAAAGCAGTTTAACAGACACTGTAAATTCGCTAATATAAATATAATTACGATTTGAAGGAGAATTTAATTTTTTGGATTTTTGTTTTTGTTTGAATTTGTTTTTTGGTGTATTTTTGACCTGCAGTTATTGTCCCTGTATCGTATACCATGCTACGCTACGCATAAATACGCGTAATCTACAAATTGTATTTTGACTGAAAGTTCTTACTTTGGCGTTTTTCGAAGCTCTTGTTGACCCTTTTTAAAATACGTTTCTGCTACTGCTATATTTAAAATACTCCCAAAGAGAATCAGGACACTCATTCTAAAACTCTTTACCTCAAGTTGGCTGAACCCAGAGCAAAATCATAAACTTGAGAGAGGAGATGGCAAAGGAATTCCAATAGAGAAGTTTTTGGTATTAGACATGTTTCGTTAAAATTCTAGGCTATTCTAAATTTATAATATCAATTTATAGAAGGTTTTGACGTTCGTCACATCAGAATTTTTGGATTTTTCGGAATCCGATGTCGAATTTGACGTTATTTTTTTCGGATTAGAGCGATTGCAAACCAAACGGAATATTAGTATTTTATGATTAATCTGCACTTAAATTAACGAGGGAATGGCCCCAAGTGCCCGCCTTAATTGCATATACCAAACATACCATCCTAATCAGCTTTTTTTTCTGCTTATGAACCCGTTCTCAGTTTACTGCGAAAATGTCAGGGTGATTTTTAATTTCAATTTTTATGTCAAAATCTTCGATTACCTGAATGGGGATCAACATCCTATCTTGCATCGTTTACATGTTCTTGCGTGATTCAAGGCTACAAAATGAAGACGGAACCTGAGTTGGTGTGAATATTGATTGGTAGACGTGATCCCAATGCATTTTAACTATACAATTTGGAATAGAAAAATTAAAATTATAAATCACCTTGACATTTTCACAGTAAACTGAAAACGGATCCGTAAGCAGAAAAAATTGCTGATTAAGACAGATTGTCGGGTATATGCGATTAAGGGGGGCACTTGGGGCCCTTCCCTTGTAAGTCGAATTTACAGCAAATTATTTAAAACCAAAAAATAAATTCGACCAAGAACACAGAAATTTGCCATCTCTTCTCCCCGCCAATTTCCCTTTTTTAAGCCAAACAAATTGGTTTTAAAAAACCTTCGCATTTGTCGTGCCATTTCTTGCGTCGCACTTTTCACCTTGAAACCCCAAAAATTGCACATTACACTTTTAGGTATAACGCTCCGAGTTTTTAACCCTCTTGATCTTATTCAACTATTTCCCAAATGACCCATTCGCATTTTCTCTCTACTTTTCTTCTTCTTCATTCTCCATCTATTTTTTTTCTAATCTTCCACACCAGCTCACTCCTTCAGCATTCACTTCAATTCACTCGGCTCGGCTCTTGTTTTCTCATTTTCTCTTCTTCACCCGACTCGAACCCCAAAGAAATTTTTTTCTTATTAAATTGTTCAACCAAACCAAACCACTTGTGTCACCTGCAAACCTGCTGTCTTGTCTCGCCAACAAAAGAAACCGCAGGAGAACAAGCCATGCCATTGCCATTGCCATAGTCATTTCCTCCTTCTTTTCTCTCCAGCTCCATTTCCTCAAGAAATTTGATCATTTCATTTCACATTCCTTCAACCAAACCAAAAGCCAAGGCCAAAAGCCAAATCGAGTCAAGCCATGTCACAGTTGTCGATAATGACAAAACAGGACAATGGCAAACCAAACCACTACTGCTTGAGTTGGTTCTGGTGTTGGTCTTGGTCGCGGTTCTCCTTCTGGCCATTTACCTCTCTCTTCCTTTTAGCTGTATCATCACAAATATCGACTTATTTTCCTTAAAATTAAATTCTTTTCCTCTTAACTTGCGTAAATTGTTATATTGTAATTGTATTTGTATACCTGAAAAATTGCGTCGTGACCTGACGTTTTATTGCTAAGTCAACTCTCCATATTTTGACGTCTATACAATCATATTAAGACGAAGTGAAAATATTCAAAATAAATAGATAATCCCTCCAAAACCACGTCGTGATGAATATATGAGACATAAACCTGAAAAGTTTGTTTTACTTGGCTGTAACGAATTCGTTTAAAAATCACTGCAATCGTATCAGAATACTTTCAAGTTTTAATTTTTCAGGTGCAATACAAATATTCATTACTTTGGATAATAAGGATCGACAGCACAATGTAAATTTACCCGTGTCGGGGAATTTACATATCAAAAGATTCCTGGTCAGTATATAATCGTTGTAGCCGAAAATAATTTTTATGTGCATGAAAATTTAGAAAGTGATGATTGATGATCTTTATCGGAAGCAGTGCATAATGATCGGTTAAGAAAATGGAAGAATAAAAATTCAAAGTAAAAAACGGGGTTTTTCTGGGTTTGTACAAAGTCAAATTGGGTGAAAACAATTAAAATTAGGGAAATTGGGTTTGAAAATAAAATGGGAAATCAAGGAATGAAAATGGGCAAAACGGTAAAAATGGGTTTTATTTAAACTAAAATTTAGAAAGTGATGATTGATGATCTTTATCGGAAGCAGTGCATAATGATCGGTTAAGAAAATGGAAGAGTAAAAATTCCAAGTAAAAAACGGGGTTTTTCTGGGTTTGTACAAAGTCAAATTGGGCGAAAACAATTAAAATTAGGGAAATTGGGTTTGAAAATAAAATGGGTAATCAAGGAATGAAAATGGGCAAAACGGTAAAAATGGGTTTTATTTAAACTAGGTAAAAACGGATCTTAATTAAACTTAATACAAATAAATGAAAACGAGGGAAAATATATTTTACCCATTTTAACCGTTTATTCCTAATTTTTAGGTTAAATTGTTTTTAACTCACATTTCCTCAAATATTCCAAGATTTGAGATTGTCAAAATATCGAGAGTTGATTGTCTTTATCACATTCCACATGCATTTAAATGTACATCCCTTCATGAAAAACTATCGTAGATTTTCTTTCTTCCTCCTTTTCTATCGTAATTAATTCTTCTTCTTCTTCTTAATCTCTGTATATATCTGTATCATAATATGTACCTATCTTGTAAATTTTACGTTTACATTTGTCTCAAAAAAAATTAACACGATCAAGATTTACAAAAATTCTCCGACTTAGGCAAATAAATATTTTTTTTCAAATTCTCTGTAAATACATGTCTACCTTGTTCAAAGTGTAAAAAAATTATATAAAAAATATGTTTAGAGTAAAAAAATTATCATTTATTTTTTTTTGTTGAAGTAAATCGTAATTATTTTTTATTTGGCAAAATTTTTTTCTCGATTTTTTTTTGTGATTTGAAAAGAAAATGAAGTTGATGATAGAGATGATAACGCTGACCTGCTCTCTTTCTTTTTTTGTTTTGGTGGTGTCTTGTTTGTTGCTGTAAAAACTCGAAATAAATGACAACAAACAACAGCAACGGATGAACAAGGAGCGGCATTGGCACTGAAGGACAAGGATGAGTCACAACTCACCGAAGATGAAAAGATTGCGATCCAAGGGTTGCCCAAATTAGGTGATAGTGATAGATGCCAAATTCGTGTGCATGAGAGCAAGGAATTCAAGGTAAAATTTTTAATTAAATTTTTATTGAATTTTTAAAGAAAATCCCTCTTCTTACCTGCGTCTGCGCAGTCATTTGTGTTTGTAGTTCGTAATTGCGTGCATATGGTTTATGTCAAGTCATACACATTTCGAAATTCCGTTACTATTACTGTTTTTAATAGAATACCGTCGACAAACTTCTTCAACGGGCGAATGCCTCTCTTCATGTTGGAACCTCATCGTGGAAGGAACAGTTCATTGAGGCTATTACTGTTGCTGCAGGTGCGATTAAATAAACTGATCGTGACATGACAAATAATTTTCCTTATTTCAAAGCTCGACATATCGGTCAAAAATTTCACGCATTTCTACTTCCCACAGTTAGTGTAAAACAAACAAAAAATGGAGTTAAACTAATTCAGCAAAATTTTGGGATTATTTTAATTTTCGAACATTAAGTTCCTGTCATGAAGGATTAACGACGTCATTGCGTTATACTTCTAAAAATTTTCGCAAATTTTTAAAGGTAAGGGGTCAACCTGTTTCACAAACTAAAAATCAGCGCATTTCAATAAGTCAAGCGGATCGTCAAAATATCCGTTGTTTTTTAAAAATAAGTTTCATATTCAAAATGTTTTTGGAAAACATAAATTTATTTTATTTTATCAAAAATTAAAAAAAAACGTGTATCCGCAAATGCTGAATTACTACAAAACAGATCTTGCTAAATAATAATGCGAGACGTCGTCGTGAAATTTTCCGACGCTCTTGCGATTAAATCACGACATAGATTGGATTTCACTTTGATATCGTGCTCCAGGTCAATGGATAAATAATATTAATATGGGAAAGTCGGATTACATAAGTCAGTTGTGCTTCCAAATGATTAAAACCGATATATTGAGCTTTGACGTCTGCAATATATTTTAAAATAAAATTTCCTTCCTCCCAATCTCATTCATTCTTATTTAAAATCCCCCATGGAATAAAACAAAACGACAGGTGACGAGGATGAAGGTGGCGGTGATGAAGAAGAAGGCGAGGGAGAAGAGAAAGTGCCAAGTTGTGGGGACTACGTCATGCATTTCTTGACCATCTTCTGGAAAATCATCTTCGCTTGTGTCCCTCCCACAGGTAAAAAATATAAAGTATTCCATTCTGGGCTTAAGCTCGGCTCACGGCTCTTGCACGAAAAACCAAATTCTCTGGTTCTTTTGGTGTGAGTTGGATTGAGCAGTAGAGCAAGCCCTAATTTATTTACATCTTCTATAAATAAAATTACATGTTTATTAGCACAAGGAAATAGAATTGAGAAAAAAAAGGAAAATCATCCTGTCTTGAAGTGCCAAGTTGTGGGGACTACGTCATGCATTTCTTGACCATCTTCTGGAAAATCATCTTCGCTTGTGTCCCTCCCACAGGTAAAAAATATATGCCCTCCATTCTGGGCTTAAGCTCGGCTCACGGCTCCTGCACAAAAAACCAAATTCTCTGGTTTTGATCCGAGT
The DNA here is from genome assembly GCA_027743895.1 of Seira musarum. Taxonomy (NCBI): domain Eukaryota; kingdom Metazoa; phylum Arthropoda; class Collembola; order Entomobryomorpha; family Entomobryidae; genus Seira; species Seira musarum. The sequence continues at coordinate 27,769 of JAHZMX010000471.1, forward strand.
TGAGCAGTCGAGCAAGCCCTAATTTATTTACATCTTCTATAAATAAAATTACATGTTTATTAGCACAAGGAAATAGAATTGAGAAAAAAAAAGGAAAATCATCCTGTCTTGTCTTTGTCGTACTTATGTTGTGTCGTCGCGTCGTGTAGAAAAATACAAGAAGAAAAAAAATTGTAATACGTAAAGTCGTCGTTGCCGTCCTGTACTGCTAATGCAGTGCGGATCAGCGAGTCTGGTCTGCTGCCGTGTGTGTGCCGTTTCTACATTTTCTTTCTTTTAAAAAGCTGCTAGATCAGATCTAGACAAACATTTTAATTTTAGCCTGAACACGAGGTAAAAATAGATTGGAGGTGGTTTCCACCCGTTCATTTTCGCCGATGCTTGGATTTCTTGGATTCAAACACTTTTGGAATCGAGATGAGAGACGGTGAACAAAAAAATGTAGAGCATAAAATCATTTCTTTTTTTTTAAATAATTTTTCCTATCAAAAACTTATTTATCTAATTTATTTAATAAACTCAAAACTTTTTTTAAAACAATTATTCACGAAAAATCCGCAGACGTCTTTATTGGGCGTCGTGTTACGAAAAAGTTAAATCATGATGTATTATTTGAACATTTAGATGAGCGCGTTGAAAGTAAAGAGCAAATTTAAAATTCATAAAAATCCCCGAAATTTAAGATAAATGAATGCATGGTTAAGTCTAAAACGCTAGTGATTATGACCCAACATGGGCTAATTGTGGGTTAAAATTGGTTATTTTTCCGGTTTAAAGTGGGTTTTAAGTTTGGGTTTGAAAATGCACAAGAAATGGGTTAAAATGGGTTTCAATTTGTGGAATCGGTTGAAATGGGTAAAAATTGGTTAACCAACCCCTTTTAACCAATTTTACGAATTTAAACCCGCTTTTGGGGTTAAATCGTTATGATGATTAAATATTTAAAAAAAAAATGATTTTATGCTTTACTCAACCCTTCCTGAAATCAAAAAGAGACCACGTGCTTTCTACAGCTGCTGCTGCCGCTGCTGAAATAGCGATTGTGATTGAAGATCACATTCAAAATATTTTAAACAAAATAGCGTTCACTTCACTACAAACCTGATATGATATGAAATGATATCACATTTTAATGAAACTGACTTACCTTTTTTATACATTTTTCACAGATTTATTTTTTTATATTTTTATTCAATTTTTTGAATTGCAATGAAATGAAGGAATGTATTAAAGTATGTCGATATTGTATGATATGTACCTATATATACACACAGACATTGCAAATGGATACGTAGCGTTCGTCGTGTCAATTTTGGGTATCGGCGTTCTCACCGCAGTAATTGGTGATCTTGCCTCACATTTGGGCTGTACTGTCGGGCTCAAAGACTCTGTCACAGCTATTGCTTTTGTAGCTCTCGGAACTAGTATTCCAGGTAAAAACACTACAACGCCGAATCTCAAAAAGAAAAGATCTCAATTTTTTTCTAATGGAATGAATGTCCAAAAATTATTTTCCCTTTCGGTTTTTATGCCTCTTTTTTATCTTTATAATTGCTGTAAATTAAAATTAAAATTATGTATTGTCAAATTGAAAAAAAATTCCCAGTTTTTTTAAATCCTCAAATTTTTTGTTGTAAATTGTAAAAACAAATCCGTTAATCGTTCGATATTGTTCGTAAAAAATTTGAAAGATAAAATATTCCTGAATGAAGAATACTTTATTTTAATTCCTAACCAGAGAATCTTTTTTGTACAGTACTCACAAACAATTATAAATTTTTATTGCATTTTGAATGAAATTATTTAAAAAGCACATAGTTTTTATGCCCTTAATTTAAAAATGAAATTATTTTTTAACACGTTAAAAACTCACACTTAAATACTCGCAGCCTTTTTCTTTCATCTTTAAATCGATTTTTTTGTCAGCTCAGTTTAAGTGGAGGACAATAAAATTAAATCAACTTTTTTTCCTTGTCACGAATACGTTTTCAAGTTAACTGGAGAAATTTAAGAATTATTTTCAATCTTAATATACGTGCACATCGACGGTCACAAGTCACAATACAGATATACACCAACTTTCAAAATCGTTTGTGTCACGTATTTGCCCTACTGACCACAAACAATCCTGGGCGCTCTCCAACACCTGTCAAAAATGAAAATACCAAGTATGTAGCTTCATTTCCAAAGTCGTGTTGATTCAGCCAAAAAACCGTATTGTCATAAGATGCGTCCGGGATATAGGTGGAAAAAAATTACGAAATTTTAAATCACCAGAAATATAAATTTTTGCAAAAATAATTGAATGCAGTGTTACAAAGCGGAACTAATT
>JAHZMX010000472.1:0-12740 GCA_027743895.1 Seira musarum
GTAGCTTTGAATCCAATACTATTAATAAGTATGTATTGCAAAGAACACGTGATTAGAGTGGCATTTTTGTGAGACAGGAAGGTAAAAAAAACTTACCTATGCAAATGTGTGCGCATAGACTTCATTTTAATCTTTCTGTCATCAAATATGTAAGTAAGCCTTATAATAATGAGTGAACAAAGTATCAAAATCTATTTTAATTTTGTTCTATCACTTTTTCAAACGACAAAATAGCTTTTATAAATGGTTGTAAAAACATGTCCCTATCAAAGGAGAGGAAAAAAATGTGTACATTATTTATGCACATAATGTAAATGGAATTTAATACAGAGTGAAAAAATGCTCATTTACATTTCGCAAAACAATAAACTCCCTTTATGTACATTGATGCAAATAAGAAAGAAAAAAAAGCGTGGTATTTTCCTAACGATGATAGTTTTACGGAAGCATCGTTAAAGCATAATCATGATAAATATGATGACGATGACTGTGTGTATGTGTATGTGTAGCACCACTATATTGCTTCAATTACAGATAACATACGATTTACATAGAACTCTAACTTAAAACGAAACATGAGTAAAGTCTGGTGCGTGATTATATTATGACTTCATGACTTCCATGCAAATAATCCGTCGTAAAAATACTAAGAAACTTAAGTCTCAAATTACTCTTTGGTCGGTAGGTATCACAAGTACGCATTTTGTTTACTACATGCATATTTCTCTCCTGCCACATATAGATTTGCCAATATGTACATTTCTATGAAAAAAAAATTGAAAAAAAAGGAAAGAATTCTCAGGTTTAAATTAACTTAGGATATGTATTCAAACATTTCTTTGCTAATTATGTGTGTATGCATGAAATGAATTAAAATATGCATATACATGACTTCCATGCAAATAATCCGTCGTAAAAATACTAAGAAACTTAAGTCTCAAATTACTCTTTGGTTGGTAGGTATCACAATCACAAGTACGCATTTTGTTTACTACATGCATGCATATTTCTCTCCTGCCACATATCGATTTGCCAATATGTATATTTCTATGAAAAAAAAGTTGAAAAAAAGGAAAGAATTCTCAGGTTTAAATTAACTTAGGATATGTATTCAAACATTTCTTGGTTAATTATGTTTGTATGCATGAAATGAGTTAAAATATGCATATAGGAAACTCACATAGTCACATGTACAAAAAAATGTACATTCATCATATTATCTTGATGAATATTGATGGTGGAAATGAAAATTGAAAATTTGTTACTGTTTGGTAGACAAACAAAGAAAAAAAGACAGCCGACGCTTCACTAAAAGCTTTCGACTTCATAATATCCTGATATTTGATAGTAACAAGAACGTAGCGTACGCTAAAACGAGACAGAGACTGATCGTCGTGATTCTTGATTGTGAGTGAATGAGTGAGACCTTTTGATATTTGCGAATATGTACTGCGCAATTGAACAGATGGAAACATGTGGACTCCTTCAATGCTTTTGATTTCTGATACAGATTTTTGCTGTGATTTAACTATTATTAGTTCATCAAATCAAAGACTAAGGCAAACTTCATCGATGAGTGACCTTCCGTCTACAAAATGCTTCTATCGCGATTAAAATGTACACACTTATATTTTGCCTATAAGCATAATACATTCATAGTACAAATATTCACGTAAGTATGTATCTATATGTTATCCGATAGATAAGATTACGTGCTCAGGCTTACTCGCAAAATCTACAATTCTCATAGATTTTGGTGTGTATGTAAATGTACCTTGTTTACGTCAGATTTAACAACAAACTTGGAAGTACAATGTAATGAATGATAATAATGAAAAAAGCAACTTCCTCATGTCTGCTCTTTCTGAACCAATTCGCCGAGTTTGTTCTCATATACAATTTTTACCTTCAATAGGTAGATCAATTGGCAAAAACATTCTTGAGGAGATTACACAAAATAAAAAAAATTAACAAATGTTGGCTGAGGGCGTTCACACAATTTTATGATCTACAATTGTCTAAATGATTCGTGATTCTGATTTGTGTAAATATTATTATTATTCTAAAGTTTCATACTTGTATTTCACAAATGCTTTTAATTGACTCTTGTTTTAAACGAACAACTAAAACTGATTGGTCATCAAATGGCGACATATTAGGATGACCGAAAAAAATCAGCGAAAGGAGGAAAAATTGTTCATTTTTTTTGTTTATCGCGAATCGTGAGCATGACAAGGTTTATTTGCTAATCATCACATCCTCTTTATACAAATATTAAATCTTGTCATATTTCATGAAAATAATTCTCGTATTTACAGTTTTACAAATTATTAAAATTCATTTATGACAATCACATAGTTACTACTAAACATAATATTTTTACTGAGATTATAACTTTTTAATCCCTTGGTGGCTTTTGCGGAGGATAGTGAGTTGAAAATTGAAAACGTATAAGTATTTGCACGGATGACTTTAAGAATTGCAAAATTAAGTCAGTTAAGTTATATGTAATAGTTTACAGATGTCATTCAAAATATGTTTATCTGCAAATTGGGAGTGGAGAATACGGAATTCATGAGAACTTGCAATGTAACATTCCATTCAGTCGCTGTGTGAGCTGTATCACTTCACACAAATAGGTAGAACAACAAAAGAATTTTTTTTAAAAAGTGAAATCAAGAATCCTTTTCGTTAAATAGCGTAGAATCTAACATTGTCAGTAAAATTTACTACCGGTTACGGTAAACCTTTATTATGTGACAGGAAGACAGAGTTAAGCATGCTTAATTCTTTCTTACTGATATAATGACATTAAACTAATGTATACATCATCGTATCTCTCCCACTGCTTAACTCATTTCATATGACAATAATAAAGACGTCTGCGCCAAAAGAAGATTCGACTTCAACTCACTCACTCACCACCACCACCACCATCATCATGATACCAACACATGATATGATGTAATGCAGTAGTAGTACACCTATTATTTACACTGCGTCAAAAAAAATCGCCAACAATGCGATGCAGTGCGATGTATCGAAAAATGTAAATGTAACGTATGTACATAACCCTAACAACGCTTGTCGTTTTTTTTGTAAACCGCACTGAAAGGGAAATGCTCGTGATAAAAATAGTCTGTTTCTGTTACTTATGCTTTTGTTACATGCAACCACACACACACATTCTACATGACATGGAGCCTAGGTAACTTCTGTCATTTAAAGAAATTTTTATTTTTCTGAAAAAAAGGTGTAATAATAAAAAGCATAAAAAAATTTCACTTGGTTTGGTGATGTTGCTGTCGTGGTAAGTAAGTAGCTATTGCAGTAAAGTGATTGTCTTGCTTATCATGATGAAGATGCATAATTTGACGAGCGACGACGAAGACTATGCACCTGTGATAGTGATAAACGCCAATGGCTTTGTTCGCAAATGTTTATTAGCTGACATTTTATATGGCATACTTACACCACTTCAGCGTTAAATTCTACGATTCATTCATTCACATTATCCTATTCTCACCTACACCAGAAGTTAGTCAGTCAGTCAGTTAGTTGTAATCATAATCATCGTTATTTTGTTTTGTTACTCTTAATACACTCACTGCAAACTATAAGAAGTGTACTGTGACATAAGAACGAGAACGAGGTAATAATTAAGTAAGCGTCTTCGAAATCCTTTCTTTTAAAAGTGTGTACAAAGCTTAATTGAATAAATAGTAAAGCGTTTATTCTTTTCTAGTGGCAGCAATGCAGTCAAATAAATACAAATTATTACTTCACTTTATGACTGAATGACATGAAATCCAATATTTTAAGTAGATGCAGTAAGTAGTAACTTGTGTGTGAAGCAGAGTTTTCTTTCACTTTGTCATGCAAATTTTAAACTAATATAGTATGATAATGGGCGAGATTGAATAACGATATGAACAAGATGGCAAAACATTTAAAATAATTATTACATACTTATAGTTTGCCTGAACAGGAAGCACACGCCATATTTCACGTGATTAAAATTGTGTTCATCCGATTACTTCTGCTACAGTTAGTTAAGCTAAAGCAGTTAATGGTGGTTAGATTAACACCCAACCTTTCCCTTTGACCATCATTCACTTTCGTTACGAGAAAAAAGGAACTTGTGCGCTTCTGCGTTGTACTAATTAGCATTTTTGCGAGAATTAGTGCTTATCGCCACATTAAAGTAAAATCATGAGAAAAAAATCAGCAAGCGATTATGAATCAAGCACAATCAGAACAATCAATGGACACAAATACAGCTCATCTCCTAATGCTTAATTGTCTCTTCTTTTTTAAGTCCTTCAATTCAAACAGATTTTACCGGAACTCACAAAAATGTTAGGAAATCAAAATGCAAACTACTTGAAATGGTCTCAGTCAGTCAGAAGCAAACAAGTAAAACCAAGTTGAGGTTTTTTTGTTCACACATAAGTCTGTACACATTTACGAGCCAATAAAAGGAACAATAAACCTGATTGTTGCGTAATTTGGTAAATAAAGGAAACGCAAAATCCAAGTAAAAAGATAAACGCCATGCATCGCACAAACACATACGTGACTTGAAAAATCGAGAATTCATGACATGTAGGAATAGGAACTAGTCTACAAACAATTTACGCCTTACTTATTGTTACTTTAGCAGTCTATGATCAGACCATATTTGCCGGATTGCTCTTTATTAAGGAAGCCAGCCAGGCTATATGAAATTCATGAACATCGTAAAATCCATAATGACAATGGCACAAGGGATTATTGAGTAGTAATGAGTAACGACTAACAGCGACACAGACACACTAGACAAAAAAATGTGAGTTTGTGCTTTGTAGTCCTTGTTACGATAGAAAAACATTAAATCATATGAACATGCCGAAAAATACAGCTCAGAGAAATGTCGTTCTTAAAATCATTGAGACTGCTGGCCTCCGAATAATAAGCACGTGCTTTAACACATCCCCAATTCGTGCACGGAAACTGCTTAATATGCTTATGAAAATCCCATTACTATAGTGCTGAACAACAACAGCGGGAAAACGTAGGATATTTTTTTCTGAAGGATATTCTTGGAATAAAATTACAGCGTTTTAAATAAGGTGATTACAATTTTTCATCAAAAATTCATTTTAATTTACTTGATATTTGTGTGCCAATTTTTATATTCTGCAGTTATTTCAATCTAAGATTTTCAAATGATTGTAGGTATGCATTTCATGTAATTTGCATGCATCAAGATAAAAAGGAAGTAAAACAGGACTTACTCTGATACTTGAGGTACTGTAGGGCACTCATCATATGTAACGCAGTCATTCCAATCGGTCTTCAGTTTGTACTGGGTGCCATCACGGTTCAATGGAGGGATAGTGACAACTTTGATAATATGCTGCTTCTCCAGTAATGGGAATGGCTCCTTCCAGCAACCACCACTAATACCACATTGATTAAATAAGTCATAAATCTTTTTGCAAATCCATGATTTCTCCATATTGCCATCATTTCTCCAGAACTTATTGCATATCAAAAAAATAACAGATCTGTCATTACAACAGGTGGGCGGCCAACCACTAATACCACATTGATTAAATAAGTCATAAATCTTTTTGCAAATCCATGATTTCTCCATATTGCCATCATTTCTCCAGAACTTATTGCATATCAAAAAAATAACAGATCTGTCATCACAACAGGTGGGCGGGCACTTATATGATCAAGTTTTACAACTGAATGTTACGCATTTTCCTAAATACACCTGCACTTGTGTTTTTGAAAAACCAATTAGGTCCGGAAAACGAAGGCTATAAAAAAAGTAGCATTGGCAGGGATTTTATATTGTAGCGAGCGCAAACTCATCGAGAATTTTGCACATGTCACTTAATCATATTCCGAATTTAAATTTATGAGCAGGTGGCTCTCTCACTAATAAAAACCTTTAGAACTGAACTGAACACTGATTCATCGATTTTTTAGGTAAATTATGCAAATTAAAATGCCACTTGTGTATCCAAGATTTAATTACACCTGAAGATCAATTTTACATCAATTAAAACGAAGGCTATAAAAAAAGTAGCATTGGCAGGGATTTTATATTGTAGCGAGCGCAAACTCATCGAGAATTTTGCACATGTCACTTAATCATATTCCAAATTTAAATTTATGAGCAGGTGGCTCCTCACTAATAAAAACCTTTAGAACTGAACTGAACACTGATTCATCGATTTTTTAGGTAAATTATACAAATTAAAATGCCACTTGTGTATCCAAGATTTAATTACACCTGAAGATCAATTTTACATCAATTATTTCCTCAGCAGCACAGTTTGCCTTTCCGAACACATAAAAAAATACGGCCTCGACGGAATCGTTAGACACTTTTCACACTCTTCGACAGAATTAATTATAAATTCTAAATGAACCTTCACAATGAATTCTCGTGCGATTCACTTACGATTTTGTTAATGCAAAAAAAAGACTAAATGCAATGAATGCAAGCTTTAGCACAGAATACGCATGTATCCTCAGAGAAGAACAAATTACTACAAAGAATCTAGCAATATATATTATTCAGCTCAGAAGGAATTCGAATTCCTTAATGTTAATCTGGTTATAGTGCTTTCCCTTCTTCATCATCGTAGCGGCTAAAGTCTGCTACTGTGCGAAATCCTTTTACAGTTACAGTTACTACAGTTCTACATAAGGTGGGTTGAAAAAGGAGGAGAACAGTAGTTTACAAAGGAGCACAATTTCTTTTGGTGGAAAAAACGCTTTTTTGAGATAGATACATGAACTGATTAGAAAAGAGTGAAGTGATGCCTAATAACTGATCGATTAATAGTGTATGCATGATCCAGAGAGAAGTGCTAACTGTACACATTCATTCCTTATCGCTAATCAGCCGCATTTTATCAATTTTTTGTGTAGTAATAATACTAATAAAATAAAAGCATACGATATAGTTCGACTTGACTCGCTCAAATTCATTGTTATTTTTAGTATGTACTACTCCCTTTTATCCTCTGTTTTAGGCAAAAAATTTAGTTTTATGCTTTTATCACTTCATTACATTAAAAATGGCAGTGTACGCGTAACGCTTTAATTCATTTACTAAAATTCTTGCGCTTTTTATGGTAGGTATTAGTGAACAATAAGTACGTGTATATTTTAATGTCAGCAGGTTCGTCGTCATATTATTCAATGTGATGCAGAGATGGATGAATAAACGCCGTTGCGGCAGACAAAGGTTGAGTATTTGTGTAAAAATGAATTATATAAACACGAAAAAAACGACACAAATTCTCAATTGAACAATCTACAAATTAACTAACTTTTTGCAGTTGGCTTCACTGGACTGGACGCTACGAACCACTTGACCTGCCAAAGAGTTGAGCAAAGCCAATTTAAAGTTCCATTATGAAGCTTATCAGAAAATACCCAGTTATAACTGCTATCTACAAAATGTCATTTTAATTTATCGGTATTTAATCTCCCTCTAATTTACGCCATGTGCATTGTCTACTGATCTATTTTACGTGAGCAGATCATGGTCTTTTGTGAAATTCAACGGCTAGAGCTTTTGCATATTTTTCTTTTTTTGCTGCTGAAGAGGTGGAATGTTTACTGCTTTTAAATTTAGACAAGAATGGCCAACTATAATGAATAACCCAATCCTTTGTTTGTTTATTTGTTGTGTTGCACATTTTTTTTGCTCGCATGATCAAGCATACTTAATGTTGTTCTTAATCCAGAAATGACGTCCAGCAACTTTCGCAGAAACAAAAAGTTGTGTAAATAGTACAGATTTTTGTTATCTATTTTTGCAGAGCTGAGTTGATAAGTGAAGTATGCCTTACGAAATGGCTAGGCCGGGTTGCATATTGCCCTCGTAAAAGATGTATGATTGCAAAAGAGATAAGTGAATGCATGAATTGCGAGAAAAATGGATACAACAAAAACTGTTATTAGTTATTACTATGTTGCCTTTTTGGCTACGAGTGACTTCTAAATGACCTCCTGGGTGTAATGAATGGGCTTCTTTGGGAGACAAAATCAAATAGTAAATAATACGGTGTACTACAACTACAACAAAGAATCTTTTAAAAAATGCGTGGAATTCTATTATGTAATATACAATCGTAACTTTGAAATTTTATTGATGACGCTTCTCTTTGCAAATTCGTGGTAATGATTAATCTCTTATGATTACAATGCGTACGCTGTCTTTCTTTGAAACTATGAAAATTATCATAAAAGTTACATTAACTCTAATGTACAGTAGCAAGTTACTATTCGAATTTATTTATCTTGAAATGATGAATTAAATCATTCCCTAATTTAAAATACTTTAACAACGCATACAAATGAAAGTCATGGTAGTGATGCAATTAAGTAAGCATTCCATGCAAATTTTGTAACAAAATATGAGCAAATATTATCTTGCAACGTAACGCAACTGGATTTTTTGTATGAAAAAAAACTTTGAACGTAGTCAGTAAACAGAGACGCGTGCTAGTTTTAAGAATTGGAGAAAGTAGGCAATATGGCATTTGTTACTCTGATTGTAATGAGTAATGCTTGCACAATGACGCATTTGTATGTACATAAATTCTCACCAGTAAAGCGTTGATAATCCGACTAGTATGTACTGCTCATCGTCTCCAATACATGATTGGCACCTACAACAGCGAAAACACTCGGGATGGAACTTCATGGCGCCGGCAGTCATGACCAAGCCTATGGCAGTCTAAATTACAAGGAAAAAAAGAGATAATAATATAGAGATACGAATGGTGAGAATCAATCACCAAGCATAAGTACATATCTCAATTTATTCCTCTCCTCTCATCATTAAGTTATTGGCAGGGAATTGTAATAAATTGAATTAGTCCATGTCCTACCTCTCCACAATGATGACAAGTTCCTCTGCAGTTGGCCATCGCTGCCAACGACGGTGGGGAGTCATACCAATTATCCAGTCCAGAGTCCAGCGTCGATTGCTCAGCAAAAGACTCCGCAGAATCCCCTTTAATCCTTTTCAAAGATATTTTGGCTTTCTTCGTGTTGCACTCAATGACTAACTTAATATCCAGCTACCTATGGTAAAATGTTTTGATTCGATTGAACGGTAAACAATTAAAAAAATACCCGTTAAAATATTGCAGAAAGTCAATTATTTACATTTATCCTTAAATCCACCAAACACTATAGAAAGGTAATTATTTCGTTGTACAATTCAATAGATGACTTGCAGGCTAACATTCTAATTAATTATTTATGCCTAAAAATCCCTCCACATTTTTGTTTGAGAAAATTAGTCTAGGAATACTGAAAAAACTCTTACAGTATTTGCGTTGATTAACATAAGACAGTGCAACATTAACATTTCGTTACTATTTAATTACATTGATTGAGAACAGTTAACCGGAATAATGACAAAAAGAAAATCAAATATTGATGTTCCTTTTTCGCTCGAGTAATTCTCAGTCTCATCCTTACATCTAGCTTTTGACGGAATGAGAAGCTTTTTCTACAAGTATTATTGTACCCATTTTTTCATTTACAATTTTGTGTGTAATCAAACTCCCAATTTTTCTTTTGTGGTGCGGAGATAATCATAAAATGTCCATTGTACTTAATATGTATATCGACTACTTAAACGTTTTGCGAAATGCGATGATATATTTCTGCACGGCCGAGAGCAGATGGTATAAAAATGAGGTAGAAACAGTATTTAAAACGTGACTAACACTTAAAGTTAAGTGGTAATTAAAATTAGAGCTACATCATCGAATCCACTGCGGTCGGGTTTCTAGCTTTTGCTTTATCAGCCCACAGGCTCGGAAAAAGTTCATGACTTTCGGGAAAGAAAGTACTTAAATGAATGAATCTGGTAAAACCCTGGTTTTTTCGTTGATTTTTATATTTGCACCTTACAGAATTGAATTATTTTTTCACGGGTTTGAATGATAATCTTAACCAGTTTTTGATTTAACTTAGGTAAGTTCTTAGAAATGTATGAAAATGTAAAAACTATGTAGAGATTAAAGAACTTTCATTCTCCTGCAAGAAGTGATGTGATGACTAAAGAACTGACTGCACTGTGAATTGTGGTGATGTTGGTAATGACGCTGGAAAGCGGCGGTGGTGATGAAGAAAATGACGATGATGATGATGATGGTAAGGTTGCAGTATGACTGGAGCTACTTACTTCTCACATCATTTCGTCATTCAAAAGGCCGCAATCGATGTAACCTTGAACAATTGGTTTTCGCCTTTTCGTTTTTACTCTTTAATCTCTCAATTATTCACATGTATTTTTGGCCAATCGAAAGAAGTAACACCACCAAAAAGAAAATAAAAGAACTTGACGTCTCGAGTTCTGACAGTTACGGTTTCATACCGATGATATATGGTGCAAAGTACGTAATCCTTGTTTCTTAGTCATTTTCTTTGGTAACGCACGTTCTCATTCGTCCTCTTCTTTACAAATATTCATAAAAATCGAACTTTTCTTACACCTCTGATTCTGATTACGAGTGGCGTGTCGTGTGTGTGACGGCTTTCTCGACAAATTTATTTGCAAAAAAATGTATTTTCCTCTGACTGATGAGATGAATGTACTAAATTGGATTAGAACGTCGAGCTCTTGGTGTGATTCTTCCGCCTTTAGTGGTACGGATACGGACACGAATACTATGTCTGGCTCTGCTACAATTTCCAATATTGACCTTCTACAATACTTCGGGAGTTGCCCAATGATCCAAGAAGAAAAAAAGGCTATTTTTCTTGTTTTGTTTGATTGATTAAACAGTGCAATGTGATGTGCTCTTCTCTTGTTTGAGTGTGAAGCTTGCTCTTGCTTGCTGATATGATAAGAATTACATGTAAATCGCACGAGAGTGATAGAGCAAATAGTAGTTTATGAGTTACGAAGAAAAAACGTAGCGTAATCAAGTAATTCGTATCCTGTGGGAGATGAGACGGTATGATGTTTTTCTTGTATCAATTCCTTTTTTTGTCAATAATGTCACTGCTGCTGTTGCTGTTAATTTAGAACTTTTAGCCTAAGCATTGATCGGTGAAAGTCACTTCCTAAGTAAAAATAAAAGTCACAGAAATTTGAACGAAAAAACAATGCCTAAAAAGAAGCCTAGACATGAGGTTTTAAGTAACAACTGTGATTTTACTATCCAGTTCAACAGCAATAAAAAAATCGAGTTCACCTTGATATATTTTATTTTTATTTTCTAAAACAAAATTTTAAGAATGACGCTGAAAAACAAAAGGAATTCATCGCAGTGCGGTGGTATACGATGTGACTTTTCCACACTCAAGAAACAGCTTTTACTACTAGTTTCAATGCCATCTTTGTATCAGTACGAACAGAAAAGAGATAATAATTCCACTTCAGATGGTATTTTATTTTTGGTAAAACTTTGAATGATTTGAGTACAGTTTTTCTGAATTTCGAATAAGGCACAGAGGAAAACTTGAACCTGCTTCTTTTATTTCTTCACCAAACTGATGAACTAAATTCAGCATGGTAGAAAATGTTCAAGAAGATCTCTTGCTTGCTCATCATCATTCGCATTGAAAACTCCTTCTTGTATCTTCTTCTTTCTTTCATACAGACGTCATTAACAGTTAGTGAGGTTAACAGATCTTCTTGTTTTCATTATATATTTTTTTCTTCACAAAAGTCTATCAATTTTGATGCATGGTTTCATTTCCTCCCCAATTTAAAATGGCGTGTGTGTAAAAAGTGTAAAAAAGAGAGGAACTTTTAATTAAAGTATTTTGAATGCCTGAAGTCTTTCTCGCGTTCCGCAGGGTTGACCACATGACCACTTATACTCAACAACGGGTGTGTAGGTGAGGAGTCTGTTTTTTTCTAGATAATTCAGTGCTTTTTCTGAAGAATCTTCTCTGCTACTAGGCCAGATATTATGCCGAAAGAAAAATGCATTTCCTCATGATACACTCCCCACTACAGCAGATGCAGTAACGGTGGATGATCTAAATCAAACACAATTTTTAAAGAAAATTGAGATTAACATTAAGTATTAATTTTATACCTACTTTTAATTTTAATCTATGACAGCTCATGGGTTACATGATTGTCCAGCTTGTGTCTGACTCGTTTTAATTTACTAAATTTAAAAGACAATGATTGACAACTTTATTCATTCTGATCTTTAATTAAACTAGATCTGGGAATAAAGGCGTATGTATGGATCCGATCCGAATAAGAATGATTCGTATTTGCTCACGCACTTTTAGTAATTACAAATGAAATAATAGTATAAATCATGGTTATATTAAAACCGTCCCTATTATTCCGATCGATATTAGTAGGCCAACAATAAAAATATTTTGGACAAGTTTCGAAAAGAAGCACAGTAAAAACAGGAGTTTCATACGATCTGTTCGTGATTTTGAAACGTCTTCATAATTGTAATTTGAAATCGTCATAGTTTGCATAATCGATTAGAAACTATAATGAACGAATATCAATTAAAATTAAAGAAAAGTACATGATTTTTTTCCTTTTCTCACTTAAATAATTTCAAATAGTCTAGATACCCAAGTAGCCTTAAAATCATTTACATTTCAATCGACATCAGTGTCAAGTTGTTAATGTAAAGGGCGAAGGAAATTTTGAAGTAAGTAGTATTCCTATAGGTATAATCTTCTTGAACTAGCAATCGAACCAAATCAATTTTTAAATCACC
>JAHZMX010000473.1:0-14155 GCA_027743895.1 Seira musarum
CACAATAGTCCGGTACGCCACACATTCCCCCATCCATCCCTTCAAAACAATTGCATGTCATTACACCCGTCCTCCTATACCTTACGTTTCTCCTGACCAAATTATGGACAAAGTTCCGTGTCGTTCCATTATTAAAGGTATCTGGAACATGTCAAGGTATGAGTTACATGTATAGTAATGAAATAAGTGCTACCTACTTGATTTTGAAATGGTAATGACATACTAGCACCGTCAGGAATGAACTCATGCAGTTGAGTGAAAGTATCTACGTCCATTTAGAGATATTCAAGTTCTATACCCTTTTTAAAATGCGTAACGTGTTATAAAATAAAATGTTTGCCAGTGTTATAAACTACAAGGCGTATATGGAGGTAGTACAAAATCTTGTTGATTGATTTTATTTTTTTTTTTTGACAGTGGAACGTTTAGCATGTAGGTCAGTTTTAACCTATAATTTCCATTGCGTTACATATTTATTTAACTTAGCGTAACTATAACTATTTTTTCAGGTATAGTAATGTTATCGTAATTTTGTATTGCTACTACTATTACTACTACTTATTATTCAATAAAAGTAACTAGAATTGGTCAAGATTTTTTAAATACTAGTCTACAAGCTCTAGAACGATACGACTATTACACATTTAATTTAACGTGACTTAAAGGATCAGCTTTATAAATTTAAAGTCTTATTAAATACTTAAAACATTTTACATAAACGTTTCTTCACATTAGTAAAAGTGCAAAAAAATGATTTGGTCAACTACATAATAAAAAAATTTTCATTTATGTACAATGAAACAAAATTTTAAGAGAAAATAATTGAAGCCGCAATAACACTATATAATCAAATCACACATTTACTTATGTTTAGGCAGGCTCGACCTTTACTGTAGTATTCTCATTCAACGAAGAATTCTCTGTGGTACTTGTATCAGAAATTTTATTTACAGATGCTTCATTTTCCTGCTTGACGCATTGCAGACCCAAAATTTGAGATTCATAAATTATCTCAACATCATCGGATTCACTCGAGTTGCGTGTAGTTGCTAAAATTTGTTCGACAATTTCTTCCGTCAAAGCATCAGTGGACCTGGTAGTAGTTGTTGTGGAATTGGGTTCAGGTGTGACAAGGCTATGATTGGGCGTACAGCTAATAGCGCTTGCAAATGAAGATGACGTTGCTGAAGCATTACTTTCTTGCGACGACGGGGAGCTTCCGTCGCAAATTGATGCAGATTTGACCTCAACCTTGACTATTGGACCTGTTGCGCACACCAAAATCATTCCAACTCATGACGTTATAAATAATACACATAGAGTAATATGTGTGCCAAGAACTTTAAAATTTTTTTTACTTTCAGAATCTGAGCCTTTTTTAAAACCTATCCATTTCTGCAGCTGGACATTGTGCATTTCCAGATAGTGATTGCGATATTGCTCGTCATTCATAACACGGACAGGTTGCCCTGAAGTTTTCTCACCGGGCGATGTTGAATAACACATATAGACTCCCATCTCAAAACTTTTCAAACTATGAAAAAGAAAAAGAAAATTAAAATGAATGAATTTTTGTCTGTATTTAAAAATACTCTAAACTACTCACTTTCTTCGTTCATATTCTTCCATTGCACCTTTCTTGGAAACAAAGACTTTATGAGGATCACAATAGCATTCAGATGCAAACATTTTAAAGTGCTGAAATGTTTCAGATGTATGGAACAGGGCAGACTCTGAAACGTTGAAGCCCAAATTGAAACCAAAAAAGTATGTACCTGGAGCAAAAAGTAAGTATGATTTTGGTTCCTGCACAACCTGTAGAATAATATATTACATTGTGAAATACAGGGCAGACTCTGAAACGTTGAAGCCCAAATTGAAACCAAAAAAGTATGTACCTGGAGCAAAAAGTAAGTATGATTTTGGTTCCTGCACAACCTGTAGAATAATAAATTACATTGTGAAATTTAGATGGTGTTCACCTTTGATAAAACGACTTTTAACGTGTTTGCCTACCCTCATAAATTTGATTTGATAATTTGGAAGAAGTCTTGGATGCAAAAACGTCTCATTGTGTTGCAAATAGTCCGGGCAGATATTTATGTAGTCTTTAAAGTTGTCCGACATGAGTTTGTAAAGCTGCTTTTCGTAGCTAGATCCAATTATGTACCATACTCGGGGAGCCCCTAATAATTACAAAAAATGCTTTGTAAATCGCATGCTATTATTTAAAAAAAATGAAGAATATTTATTCACCTGTATGTAAGTAAGTGATGCGACCAAAGCTGTCTCGTGCTTTCTGAAGGTTGATGGTAGATTTCTGTAAAGGAAAAATTATTTTTGCATTTCTTTATAAACAAATTTTTACTTTCATAAGTAACAACTCATTTTATTTACATAAGTCACATTACTATGTACCCATTGTCCAATTTCAATGGATGGCTTGGTATATCCTTCTAGCTTCATTGAAAATGCCTGTTTTTTTGCCCCCAAACGTAAATACGTGAATATGTCCCCTTGCTGCAGATCATCTTGTAAGTTGTCCAACTTCCACGTATCGGTATAAATGTCTTGGAACAATGTACCAGAATGCCCCTTTGCGTATTTTAACACAGTCTTTTTGGAGGTCAGCTCCTTGAAAAAGATTTCTTCCAACTCGACATCATTCAAAGATTCTGGGGGGCTAAAGAAAAAACATTTGTAAATTGTACGAGTAAAGCACAATTTATATATGGTCAAATTCATGATTATGAATAAGCTTACTAATCATAAATGGCATCACGAAATGAGCTAATTGTTAGATTGTCGTCTGCCACTGCGTCGTGCTCTTTGATAATATAAGCCAAACCGTTACATGATGTCTCACTCACGCGTTGAGATGTGATGAATTTAACTTTTGCATTAAAGACATTTTGAATTGCATGCCCCAATTCGTCTTCGGTAATGTGGGGTGGAGGTAGGTTCACTACTATTGCCCCAGTGTTGTAGATTGGAGTGTCGGCAAACCATGAGTAAAACGATGGAAAATGGCGAACCTTGTTCATGGACTTACAGTCGAGTTTATATGCTTGCAAAAGTGGTGAGGCCTGCGATTGATTGTCACTTGAAGCTGGCATGAAAGTGAGAGAGGGTTTTGGTAACTTTTCCAACATGTGCTCATTTGGTTTTAAGAATGTTGTCGATCGAGACTGATTTAAAACAAAATCAACCTCGTACTGTCGTTCTTGATGTAGCTTGAAAATTCATGGTTGTGCTAGTCCCTGCCACGGGAGTGCTTATAATAACTGTTCTCTTTTGCTGGCAAGTTGATGGGTAATTTGCTTTTAAGTTGGATGCTTGTGAAGGCGGTGACATACATTCAATTTCAGTAGCTTTGTTACATGATGATGATGA
Organism: Seira musarum; assembly: GCA_027743895.1. Taxonomy (NCBI): domain Eukaryota; kingdom Metazoa; phylum Arthropoda; class Collembola; order Entomobryomorpha; family Entomobryidae; genus Seira; species Seira musarum. Next base: position 3,394 of record JAHZMX010000473.1, read on the forward strand.
TGATGATGATGATGGTGAAGGAACGATATTTCCATTGTCATGTGCGTCACTTGATGGTGTCAAAATTTCTACTTCTGGAACTGCATGAAAGGCTCTTCTTGCCCGTTTATTATTATTAGTTGCAGTAGTATTGGTGCATTTACCTTTCCGTTTTGTTGGTGTGGGTAGATTTGGCAGATGATTCATTATTGATGGTTCCGTATGTGGATGTTTGTCTTTAAAGTGTTGTTCAAGTTGCTCACGTGAAATTACTTGGACGGGGCAATTCAAGACACTACAAACACCAACACGATCACCTTTTGGTAAACGTGGACACCTTCCTCCACGTAAATGTCGATTTAAATTAAATTCCGATTTTTCAAGTTTATCGCAACCTACACAGTGACACGGTATGCCATGATTTTGGAAAATATGACTGTTATATGTTGATCTACTGGAACCTTTCGGATATAGTTTTCCACAGAATTCACAATTTTTGTCACATGTTAAAACATTACCACGGCTTAATCTAGTTGATGATGATGGCAGTTCAGAATTGATTTTCTCTACTAATGTACAACTAGTTTCAGTAGATGATTCTTGTAAATTTTCTCTGGTCATGATAAAAAATACAGCAGAGTCTTGATGAGCAACTTTTTTTGTATCAGGCTGTTTGCCTGCCAGCGTCCGACTAAAATGTGAAGCAATGTAGTCAATGCTTTTATAAAGAGCTAAGCTGTGCTTGTATCGTACAAGCCCTAATTAGTACATTCATTTGCATAAAATTGATGTAAGTATGGTGTTTGCTTTTGGTTGTCAATGCAATTCTAAAATAATGCTAGTAAAAATAAGATTTGGACATTCTTTAGTTTGTAAATGAATATGCCATGGAATGGAAAACCAACCCAACTTTTTGGTAGGCCATCCTATTTGAGTTTTTGTTGTATTAAGAGGTTTCTCCAAATCTTTAGTGAACTCACTAAATAAAATAAAATATAATGTCCAATAAAGAACCAGCATCGTCAAAAAGCACGTCAGGGTCACAACAGAAGCACTACAATAAGTTTAAAGATATTCCTTCGTTTCCATTTTCTGATAAGGAGGTCGAGGAAAATGTATGTTAAAATATTTGATACATATAGTAGTAAACGTTTATTGAAATGTATCTTTTTTTATGTAGCGGAAGGAGTTGCTTGAATTTTTAGGAATTGGTATATTTGAAGGTGATTATGTTAAAGGAGCTTCAGGTAAAAATGAATTCAAGACTCATAGTGGAAAGGAAAGTTCATTCAAATTCAGTGAGGAAGAGGTCATTCAAAATGTAATAAGATGATGTTCACGTGCCCAAAATTATATTCTTTATTTATTCCTGGTTTAACAAAATGCTATTTTCTAGAGATTAGAAACAGAGCGATTTCTATTGGAGGCCAAACCAGAGGGAATATTAGCTTCTGTATTCAAAGAACCTCCTGTACATATAGTAGACAGTAGTACTTGGAGCCATACGAACAAGTCCAATTTAGGTAGTCCTACACTGTAAACAATAGCTTGTGAACAACGTATATAATCTAACTTAAAATATCATGGAATATTTTAGATGAAAGCAAATTTCTTTCCCACGAGCGCAAAACTGACGATAAAGTTGCGTGTACCCGACTCTCAGCAAGTGCAACAGTGACAAAGGCAGACTGCAAAAGGTGTTTTTCCACGCGCACAATCTCAACTGTGACGGTCAGAGATGCTTCATATTTGATTACCGACGGAAAGATCCAATTCAAGTGCGAGTATTCTAACAGTCGAGGCAATACTGTTAATTGTTTGAGAGAAAAAAATGGAGTACCAGTGGCCACTAGTATTTCGCGCATGTCAATAGCTCGAAGCACCTCATATCAGCTCGTAGAACGGGCAAATGGGACTGAATGTCTAATTGGATGCAACGATGATCCCGAAGCCACAAATCCTATATTAAATGTTTGCAAAATGATTGTGCATGAGTGGTTCTAGATTGATGGAAATCCTGCCAAAATTAACGAGCATTCTATTCTAAGGTAAATGATAGCACTCCAACAATTTTGTTCCGTTTAAATGCTAAATTACGCTGGATTAAAAAAAAGTTCTGGTAAACTGTACAAAAGTAGACTGATGAACGTGTCTTATACTGAAATGATTTCCCACTTAAACAAGCGTTTGCCTATATACAGTAGCGTTTGTCCATCTAAAAAAAACATTTATTTAATTACAACATGTTTGCTTACTACAATTGCGTTTGCCCATCTAAACGAGCGTTTGCCTTTATACAGTAGCGTTTGCCCGTCTAAAAAAGCATTTATTTAATATCAAAATGTTTGCTTACTACAATTGCGTTTGCCCATCTATACGATCGTTTGCCCGCGCACAGGAGCGTTTGCCCACCAACAATTGCGCCCACATACAAGAGTGTTTGCCCACTAACATGTTTTCACACGTAAATTTTGCTTACACTAAATTGTATTGCAACTAATAATAAAAAATACAAACAAAATATTATAACATTATAGCTTCAAAATCTTTGTAAAATCTTGGATTCTTTCTCGAGGTCAATCACTACACGTCTTCTGGCGTAGAAAATTGGACAGTCACAGCTGCAAAAAAAAGATGCATTTGTAAAACCATTTTTTAAAAAAATTTTCAAAATCAAAACATTGAAATATGGCGAGTCATTTTCATTTTGTCTTACTTGTTACAAACGACTTCTTGAATTAGTGACCCTTGGCATCGTTGACATTCGGACCAGTATCGATGGTATTTAGTCTCAAGCTTGGCCACCTTGTCCTGTTGAGTCAAGAACAATGAGGTCACATTCTTAACACAGTGTTTGCAAACGGCGTTGCTCTGATTTGTTTCATTGCTTGTGGTTAATGTACTCCGACATCCTACACAAGTATTAAGTCTAGTAAAATATTTGCTCATGACAGATAACGAACCAGAGTTTGACGATGACGGCAAGGGAGGAATGGTCTTTTTCAACGTGTGACTTCCATCTACACATAAAAAAATAACTTTTAAACGCACTTTTAAACAAAATCATTCATCATAAGCATATTTATTTACAAATAAAATAAAAAATATATGTATGGGTTNGCTCATGACAGATAACGAACCAGAGTTTGACGATGACGGCAAGGGAGGAATGGTCTTTTTTAACGTGTGACTTCCATCTACACATAAAAAAATATTTGCGCACTTTTAAACAAAATCATCCATCATAAGCATATTTATTTACAAATAAAATAAAAAATATATGTATGGGTTAGTTTGTCTTACTTGTCAATTCATTTGCTACTTTCTCCCCAAAATACGGCTCAAAAATCCTTGTCAATGGTCCGACCAACTGATTTTTCAGATAGTAACTGGAGTCGATTGGAATATTGTTATCCAGGACGTACAATGGATCCTCTGCACGTTCATACAATGGAGATTTTTTATTTCCGGTACTGATGATTACATAGGGGACACGTTCTCCAGCTTTAGGGGCTGAGCCTGGATCTCGTTGTTGTCGTTTAAAGGCTACTTGTACATGGGCCTGGTTACATTTCCCGGAATCGGGACCAACCGGTTTCTTTAATTCGTTGCTAATGATGAGCAACGACAAGTCAATTTCATCTTGGAGAAGTTGAGAAATGACTGTCTTGGCATAGTTTAACGCTCCATCAGGGTCCTTATCCACCATCATGATTCTAAGACATTTATCCATTACCTGACCAGTTTGATCTTCAGCACTCGTGTCTGGTGACACAGTTAAGTTTTCAAATCCAATTACACCCTCCTCATCCGTTCGAACAAGGGTCGTGTAGCAGAGGTTGTGTGCGATGATTATTGATGGGTAGAGGGATGCAAAATCTAGAGTTGAGATGGGCTCTTGATAGTATCCCGTCTCGGGTTCAATCACGGTAGCGCCTTCGTAACCGACTTCTGTTGTTTTGGAGGAGTCACTATCAGAGGGCATCAGTTCTTTTTTCTTCTTGTCATTTAGCACGGGAATAATGACATTGTGAGTAGCTGCTTTACGGAGGATCTGATTGAACACTTTTACTTGCTGTCCTCTGGTCAGAAGTCGATTGAGCATGACCCCACTGACTTTTGACATTTCGATGAGGTTAATAAGAGTCATTAATTTTTGAATAAGTTTTACTGGCAACAGCGCATCTTTGACACAGTACACTGCTAGTCGTTTTCGTGTTGTTGAGGTTCCGTTGAAAAGCTCTGTAATGATGGAATGCGGAACGTCCTCCTTCTGATCACCAAGAAAATGTGCAGAGATTCCGTTAAGACTGTATGACCTTAGTTTGTACTCCTTCTTTACAACTTGGTACAAATCCAAGATGACGCGACCAATCAATTTATATTCTTTCTTTTGAAAAGTTGCCTCCTTCATCCTGTTTGCCTGGAAAATACGGTCACATATTTCTTCTGGCGTTGTCTGTATTCTTCCAAGACAGTTAATGTCGTCTAAAATGTTTAGTTTTACAGCTCGTGATATGATGTAACTTAAATCAAACTCTTTAATGTTGTATCCCGTAATTACATCAGGATCAATTTCGTTGAGGAGTTGGCACCATGAAATGATCAGTTGCTCTTCTGTGTCAAAGCTCTTGACATAAACATCTTCAATGGGGTCGCATGAATTCAAGGTGTAGATAGCTTTGATAAACGGTGCATAATCTGCTTCGGACTTTGGGGCTCCACTCACAACAATCGTAGAAATCTGAATGATTGGGTCCACTTCTGGTTCTGGAAACACACCTGGACGACCAGCACATTCAATGTCAAATGACATTAATCGCATTCCAGATGCAATCTCATGCAAGTATTCACTATCGTCTCTCTTATGTGTCAGGGATTGGATGTTTGAAAAGCTGACGTCCAATTCAAGCTGACAGCTAGACTCCGGTCGAATGTTTTCATGCGTCATGTCCAACACCACGTTTTGAACCAAGTCTTTGTTCCGGAAATAAGCCCCCTTTATTTTAATCCAATCAGTCCCGGTCAAGTTAAGGTCGACCATGAAGCGATCCAAAAAGTCCACATTTGATTCAAATACTTGAAAAAGCATTCCGCCTCGTCGTTCATCAATAGAAAATGATCCACTCTCGAGCACATTTTTGAGTTTCCAAATCAATCTACAAGTAAGGACAAACATGACATTTATTATTTGATGGGCAAACACAATACTTATATTATTAAATCAAGCAAATGTGCAATGTTCAAATGACTTACTCTGGATAAGCGTAGGTTATCTTCAGAAATGTAACTTTTCCAACCGGGTTATGGCCAATTATGTTGTTTTTCTTACACACATCTACACTAATTATCGGAGTCATCATACGATACTCATTTGCTGCGTTTGCCAAATGAACTCGTAGTCTGGTGTTTAATTTGTGTTTGAACGGTCCAATGTCTTTTAACGTGAATCCATAAGGCAATGCGACGTAGATATAGGGTTGAAATCCATAAACGTGGCAACACACCGAGTGTCCTTCCTTTGTCACTCCAAATAGCCTGTTATTAATTAAAAGAAGGTGTCGGAATATTTGTTTTTTTAATTCAAATTATAATATAAAGGGAAATTCATAATATAAAGCCTTACTGAATGACTGGATTTGGGTTATCATGTGTCAAGCCCATTCGTGGAATTTGTCTTGTAATGACATCATAATGGGCATCAAAACATTGAAATATTATTTCAGTTCTGAATCGAGAGAGTTGAGTTATGAATCGGGGTCGCTTAAAAGAACGGAACATTGAAGGACTCGTTCTTATCTTCTTCCTGGTTTGGTTGATGCTCATTATCATCATCGTCAGCATTATTATCATCGTTAAAGTCCACGTCCATTTCGTCCATAGCATCTCTCATTGCTCGCTCCACCTCTAAGTTTTGGGATACAGTTAAATTCAGGGCTTCATCATTAGGTCCTTCATCATTTTGTGCGACCACTTCCACCGCATTTTCTACTTCCACTTGGTCAGGATCAGGAGGTACAATTTCGCTGCTAACAAACTCGTCATCAAAGTCAATTTCCATTCCGTCCTGGTTTAAAAAATCGCGAATGTTTTGTACTTCACGTGATTGTGAAGCCGTTAATTCTGAATCCTCCATTATATCAAACTATAAAACAAAAGAAACTGAAAATTGGCAAACTTTAAATTGTATAGCCACAGTTAAGTTTGTTACACTTAAAGTTGCCTATTGAGTTTTATCGAACTTTATGAAACAACACTTTCGTTTCACCTCAAGTTTTGAACGTTACGATATTTATTAGGCAAACACACGTGACAAGTTTTAACAGGGGCAAACATGGCAAATCCTTGAGCTTTGCTTATCCTCAACATTTGGACGTTCGCCATACGTCCACATATATATATGCACTCGTTATATCATTACTCAAACTTGTTCGTTCAATATTTTTGTATTCATTTTATGTTCAAGTAAGTATAGTGTGTAGAGTAGAACATCATTCCAACGTTTTCATTCTTGTTCCTTTTGACTTGCGACATTTTTTGAAGGAAAAAAAGTGAAATTGTAGAATCTTTCATATAAACAATTTAACTGTTGGAGTTAATTAAAAGTGAACTAGGCTAAGGGCGAGTGAAGGCCGTTTCATTTAAAATGGGTAAAAAGAAGTCGATACCAAAAAAGAAGACCCCAGGAACAAGGGGTGGAGCGATTTTTGCTAAGGATCAGAAAACTAAAGAAGACCCCAAGAAGCCAGCTGGGTCATCAACAAATTCAAAGGGTGCTCCAAAGGAAGCCTCGAAACCCCCCAGGCGGGTTTCATTAACTACACTCTCCTCTACTGGGAGTCAAATAGTTGGATCGCGACTAAGTAGGAATAGGCACATTCCGCCGCCAGATACATCAGCCTACGAAACCGAGGTGTTTCTATCAGATGAGGAAGCTGGAAAGAACACCGCGTTAGGATCAGTAAGCAATAAATCTGATCGAAACCAGAGGAAGGATGGGGCTTCAAGGATCCTTGAACCCACCCCTTCGTCAAGCAAAGTTCATAAGGTTCCATTGAAAGCAGGAGAGAATCCTGCTCCCAAGCGAATCCCATCCTCCAGTGGAGGTCCAAAAGTTTTGAAGACGACCGGAGGTGCTGTTGCTAAGGCTCCCGAGACCACCCCATCCACTAGTGCGGGTTCAAAAACTTTGAAGAAAGCGGAAGGAGATGCTACTAAGGCTCCCAAGACCACCCCAGCCAAGAGTCTGGGTTCAAAACTTTTGAAGACGACCGGATGTGCTGTAGCCAAGGCTCCCGAGACATCATCATCCAAGAGCCCGGGTTTGAAAGTTTCAACAAAGGCGAGAAGTGTTGCTGCCGCCAAGGCTGCTGAACCCACTCCATCCACGAGTAAGGGCTCTAAAAACCCAAAAGGCCGACCAGCAAGTGGAACTGGAGAGAAGAAGAAACTGATGCTCCACCGTTATAAGTAAGTGCAGTCTGCAATGTCCCTGATAATCCTTATTCAATACAGCATTATAATTGCAGTATAATTATTTTTTTGTTTTAATTTAGACCCGGTACAGTAGCCTTGAGAGAAATTCGTCGATACCAGAAATCGACCGAACTATTGATTCCAAAGCTCCGGTTCCAGAGGCTTGTTCGAGAAGTCACAGCGGAAGTGACCCGAGTTAATTTCCTATTTCAATCCGCTGCGTTAGGAGCCCTTCATGTATGTAAAACTGCATTTTTCTTAAAGGTTTATTTTAAGTTTAATCGCAAGTCACGCACTTTTTAAAAAAAAACTTTTTTTTATGATTGTAATTATAGGAAGCTGCCGAAGCCTACTTGATAGGATTATTTGAAGACACGAACTTGTGTACTATTCACGCAAACAGGTGCACGATCATGCCGAAGGATATGCAGCTCGCGAGGCGTCTCCGTAAGGGATTCTAAATTAGAACTGGCGTGAAAAAAAACGTATTTATGCTCATCTCAAGTTTCGTATATGTAGTAATTTACTTTTGAATAGTATTACTTTTCTTGTAGTCAGTTTTTATTGTCTTTGTTTACATTTAACTGGTGAATTAAGTTATTTGATGAGAAAAATGTTTTGATATGTGAGTTTTTATCAAAAGATTTATTAGTTGTTCCACTTAGCAGTGCAATAATTGTTATTCCGATTTTCATGCTTGTAATAATATTAGGTTATTTCTTCAAATCTTTTACTTTATCTTTTATGATTTAGTAGCAATTAACATTGTTGTTTTGTTAATTAAATATACGAATCAGTTAAACTTATTTTGTGCTCATTTATTCACTAATCATAATCAATTTAACTTATGGGTCAAATAAAAGTACTTTTTATCATCGCGGCATAATCAAGATGAAAAGAGCGGGCTGAGCAATTGTACTTTTTACTCTTGTGCTTCACAAGCAGTCATATTGTTTGCATATCCCACTTCTCGGTTTGCTTTTTTTTTCTTCTCGCATCTGGAGGGTTAAAAGCAAACACATTTCTATTCGTGTTATTGAATAGCTGTGTGAGCATAATTATGGTTTTGTTTTATTCAGTGATTGAACTCTTTGTGTGAAGTTAATTATTAGCAGGCTAATTTTAATTTAGTAAAATTCGGACGAGACTCGATTTTGTTTAAAGACTTGCTTAAAGGTTGTTTTTTATTCATTTAATTGACAATGGAGTGCTCGAGTACACCAACGCCGGTTTTTAGCATAGATGAAGTTTTTAATGTGAACGGTGATTGCCATGAGACTGGTAAGAAATAAGAATTAATGATAATAATAACAATAGTTTGGTCCATGCCTTTTGTGGAATAGCTTTTGTTATTTGTTTTATTCATTTAATGAAAAGTGGCTCCACTTGAGACTCCTGATATCCTCGTTCAAACAAGTGGGTCATGGAGTGCGTTTCCATCAGACGAGAACGTAATTCACATTTATTTTTTCTAACTCTATTTACATTATTAAATATATTAAATTTTTGGTTTGATTTGAAGGCTTTGCCACAAGCTGTGAGTATGAACAAAATAAATACATTAATGTGTAACTCGTCGGCCACCACTCACACCAGCAGTAAAGTCGGAGAAAGGTTGTATCCAAATAACGTCCTTAAAAAACCAGCAAGCTCGGATATTAGTGAAAAGGACGGTGCCATCGAGGCGTCCGCTGAGTGGAGGCAATTTGAGTCAAATGAAGATGCAGATGACAAAGCCTGTTTGACACTTGTTGAAGTGATGTTAAAAAACGCTAAGCGGAGCCCTCAGAAGAAATCGACCGAAGGTGAGCAAACAAACATTTCTCTTAATGTCTTTTAATCCGTCCTTTTGTTCCTCTAATCGTTTGTTGTTTTAAACTGTTTTTAACAGTAGGATCTAACAACCCCAAGACAATAAAGAAGAGTTATGCAAAGAAACGAAGGGGCGAAAGTAGAAAGAAAACAGTCCACAATAGATCAAGTAAGTATTTACTACTTTTCTTATCTAAATATTCAACAATTTCATTACATTCTTGATTTTTTATTTAGGCCTTGAAGGAATCACTAGGGACGGGCATGGATGGCTGTGGAAGCTGCCAGAAAATAAAAACTCTTTGTATTACCAATTTATACGTAAGTTAGCCAGTGTCAAAATCCTTATGAGGTTTTTGGACGTCAGGTTGTGTTATCATTTTTTAATAATGTCAATGCATGGTATTATTGTTTTTTCAGAGTCTGAAGAAAACATGCGAAGTTTTTTGGGGCTTTTGCAACTTGAGGCAGGACCAAATATATCTTTTACTGTCGCAATGAGGGACCATGTAATGCATAACCTCGGATACGATGTCTCTGACAGGTCATATGGTGACGGAAGAATCAGGAACTGGTTCAACCGCTTTAACCAAGCATTGAATGGAAAAGGTATGCTAATAATATAATAACTTTAGGACGTAATGTGGATTTATTTGTTTTTACAAAAAAATGGTCTAATTGTGGTTTTTTATTTGCAGGAAGATTAACGTTTGACAATTATCTTGAAAAACAGCATCCTAAAGAAATGGTTACCGCAGCTAAAAATCTCTTTAAATCACTCAAGGCGTCATTCCCGCATATTTTTAATAAAAGTGCTTAGTTTTGTTTTACCTATATTTAATTCATAATTCTAGTTAGGTATAAGTAGTTTCTTTGTAATCACATTTAATTGATTGAGGTTTTTATTTTATGTACATCTTCTATTTTCTTCTTTTATCTTCAACGGCATCGACAAATGACTTTTCTAAACCTAATGTTTGCAACTTATTTCTACTTTTTACAAGTCTAAAGGATTAAATGATTTTACAAATGTGCAAAGCTTAAATTTTTAACCCTGAAAGTGAAATGAAGGTTACTAAAATGAAATTTTGTTAGAAATAAATAAATTTTCAATCCTTTCCTATTGTTCTTATCATGAACAGAATCTGTGACAGATATTGCAAAATTGCGAATGTAATTTTATTCCCAGACAAACGAATGAGTTAAGCACGCCAACAGGAGAAAAAAAGCCCAGCACGAGATAAGTGGGCAAACGCAGGAGTTAAATGGGCCAACAAGAGTTAGTGGGCAAACGCAGGAGTTAAGTAGGCCAGCACGAGATAAGTGGGCAAACGCAGGAGTTAAGTAGGCCAGAACGAGATAAGTGGGCAAACGCAGTTAAGTAGGCCAGCATGAGATAAGTGGGCAAACGCAGGAGTTAAGTAGGCCAGCATGAGATAAGTGGGCAAACGCAGGAGTTAAGTAGGCCAGCACGAGTTATGCAGGCTAACACAAG